>OLKM01001497.1:103787-121287 GCA_900291075.1 Melanogrammus aeglefinus
CAAAACAAGTCAGAAGTATAGTCAGGTGATGAGGAGAGCGTTGGTGACTGACGCTCCACTGACAATCAAGAACTCACGGTGTACAGCCCCATCCAATCACATCGAGAGGCGGGGTCAGAACCAAGGAAAGGAAATCCGAAGGAAACGTGTGGAGAGCTCTGCTGTGTTGTTCGGGATTTAACGAATTCACCGAATAGTTCCGCGCTCCGGGAGCGTCCCTCCGAGCACCAGCCGCCCGCCACGGGCCGCCACAGAGGCGCTGAGTCGGGGTGAGTCGGCGACATGTCGCTGCCAGTAGAGGAGGAGCCGCTGCGGTAGCACTACGGCTAGGCCGCCCGAATCCTTCCCAAAGACTTCGGCTAGGAGAGAGGAGGAGAGGAGGCCGAAGACCTCCGGCCGCCGACAGCAGACCCGATATGCTGATGGCTCGGCGCGCGAAGTCCTCCATACAGGAAGGTATGAGCAGGGGAGGAGCAGGGGAACCAGGAGGCCCTGGTGCCACCCCATAAACAAGACCTCCGACCCGGGAAGTTAGGACCATGTGTGTGGAGGGGTATCCCACAGCCCTCTGTTAGAGGACTCCTCACACACCACACGTAGTATCAAAATCATATCACCACACACACACCATGCATGTCATCATTCATCATATATCTCATTCATCGTCATCGCATTGTATTGTGATGGGATTAATGTGATAATGTTATAGTAGTTATGTCCGTATTGGTGTTCAAACGGAGACGTCTACGCTTAATATCACATTACTGGGCAGCAGGCATCAACATTTATACTATTGGAAAAAAAATCAATAAGTAGTAGTCCCTGATGCTATATATTATATGTATTATATACCTGCCACATACAGTCATATGTGTTTGTTGTGTAATGTGTCAACAGACGTACCACAAACCCAAAGCTGCATGTGAGCAGGTGGTTGCCTGTAAACCAGTAACACGCTGGTCAGCGGAGGTAGTCTGTGTGGATACTGTCATGTGACTGTGTGTGGTGGTGGTGGTATGTGGTGGAGGTGGTTGTAGTGGTGGAGCACAGCTCCTCATGTTACATGACCGCGCCGCACCCGTTGTCCGTGTCCTGATGAGACGGGTTTATTATGTACCTGGCAGACAGAGGCTCTCAACAGCGGCGGGATGACGACAAGCCTGGTCTCAACTAGGTCCTTCATGACATTGGACTCTTAACATTTCATTTCTGCTTGTCTAAACACTGACTTGGCTACTTCTGAAGACGCTTTTGCGCCTCAATAAAACTGCGAACAAAGATTGACTTAACGTGAATCTAGTCCTGTCACAAGATGACTTTAAGTAAGTTCTGGTCTCTTGTCTTGGTGTTTTGAATATTATATCCCCACACACCCAATACTAATTTATTGATGTGTTGTACGTCCTGGCACTTAAAAACAGTTACTTGGCATTGTGTAGCATCTAATCCAGCTCTCTGTGTTGTATAACAGGATAGGTTAAACTAGTGATGGTTAGCATCTCGGTTCTAACGAACATCTCGCTGTGCCGACACGATATATATTGTTGTTCTCTTCCTCTGACAAATTATTGTAAGTCGCTCTGGATAAAGTGTCTGTTAAGGCCCTAGATCTAAATGTAAATATATACAATCAATGATGGGTAACATTCAGTAAAACAAGGACTCCTGGAGGAGCCATGGGGGTGCCTGGGGAGGTCTCCTGGTTGGCTCAGTGCTCTGGTGGGTTCTCATCACGGCCTCGTGGAGAACGGTTACGTTATCATGGCCGGAGACGGGGGGGCGTCTGACGTTTAGCCTCATGAGTACTGCTTGCTGTCATATTGAGATACAGTGACGATATTACCAGTAATACACAACAATATGGCTTGATCAGTTTGCCAATTAATTGTAACTGAAAAAGCAATTCATTTCCAACTGGAATCTCCATTCATTCCGGATGCTTCTGGTCATTCCAGAATGTTCTCGTCCCAACTCCAGAATGTTCTCGTCCTCACTCTAGAATGTTCTCGTCCTAACTCCAGTATGTTCTCGTCCTCACTCCAGAACGTTTTTGTCCTCACTCCAGAACGTTCTCCTCATTCCAAAATGTTCTTCTCTTCTCCTCTCCTTCTCCTCTTCACCCTCGCTCCAGAAGGTTCTCCTCACTGTGGAGTCCTTTGTTCTTGTGGTTCCAGGTGGTCTTCCACAAGATGTCCCCTAACGAGACCCTGTTCCTGGAGAGTACCAACAAGATCTACAAGGACGACATCTCCAGCAGCTCCTTCGTCAACTTCCAGATCTGGGACTTCCCCGGCCAGGTGGACTTCTTCGACCCCACCTTCGACTACGAGATGATCTTCAGAGGGACCGGCGCGCTCATCTTCGTCATCGACGCTCAGGTAGAGGAGCCACGTGATTGGCTCAGGCCGCGTAGAGGAGGGATGTGATTGGCTCAGGCCGCGTAGAGGAGCGATGTTATTGGCTCAGCCCACTGGCGGGTCAGGGGGGGGGCAGGAGCTGTAGCTCCCAGTGGGGGGGACGTGGGTGGTGGGGAAGGGGGCTCATACTGGCAGACAGACGGCACTGGGAGCCACTGGGAGCCGACAGAGTTGAATGGATGTTAAGGACCACGGCAGGCGTGACTGAGAGGGGAGCGTACCGCTGGTCCACAGCTGATTGACATCTGATCCAATTACAGAATCGGTTTGTCAACGATCGGTACACCAGATGAAACGCGGCCCCCAGCCGGCGCTCAGAAAGAGAATGCATTATCACAGCATGGCGTGTTAATCTCTATAAACGAGATGTTACGGTAGATGATCCTAATGTCGTAAACGCTACATTTAGTCATCTGCATGAGGAAGGTCATTCAGCTTCAATGATGTGTTCCTCCTGACTCCTCTTCCTCCTCCTGACTCCTCCTCCTGCTCCTCCTGCTGCTGCTGCTCCTCCTCCTCCACCTCTTCTTCCTCCTCCTCCTCCTCCTGACTCCTCTTCCTGCTCCTCCTCCTGCTGCTCCTGCTCCTCCTCCTCCTCCTCCTCCTCCTCCTCCTCCTCCCCTCTACTCCTGCTCCTCCTCTTCCTCAGGATGACTACGTGGAGGCTTTGGGCCGCCTGCACCTCACGGTGACGCGGGCGTACCGGGTCAACCCCGACATCAACTTCGAGGTGTTCATCCACAAGGTGGACGGGCTGTCGGACGACCACAAGATCGAGACCCAGCGGGACATCCACCAGCGGGCCAACGACGACCTGGTGGACGCCAGCCTGGAGAAGCTGCACCTCAGGTAGGCCAGACCCCCAGACCCCCGACCAGGGCCCCGACCAGGGCCCCGACCAGGGCCCCGACCAGGGCCCCGACCAGGGCCCCGACCAGGGCCCCAACCAGGGCCCCGACCAGGGCCCCGACCAGGGCCCCGACCAGGGCCCCGACCAGGGCCCCGACCAGGGCCCCGACCAGGGCCCCGACCAGGGCCCCAACCAGGGCCCCAACCAGGGCCCCGACCAGGGCCCCGACCAGGGCCCCGACCAGGGCCCCGACCAGGGCCCCGACCAGGGCCAGAGGTCCCCCCCCACTGACGGAGAGGGGCCAGCCCCCCCCAACTGCCCCACCAGCCCTGACGGAGGTGGTTAATTGTTAATTAAACAACGATATCAGAGAAAAGTATCCTGGCCCTGAATAAATTAAAGACCTCTCTCCCGACTTGTGCTTTTATCCCCAACGTCAATGGATCCATTAGTGATCTAGTGTGTCCGTCCCTCAGTAAGACCACCTGAATCATACATGTACCAGCTAGTTGTTTGTCTCCTTGTGTTCTCTGGGCCACTTCTCATTGGCTCTCATATGCCGCGTTTCCACTGCAGGGTGCGGTACGGTTCGGTTCGCCTCAGTCCGGTAGGGAGGGGGCGGTATAGCCCAGCTCAGTTCCGAGGTCGCCTTTCCACCGCCGACAGTACCCTTTATGGTAGGCCGGATGTCGATCGCCGCGGCAGCTACGTAAACATCGTGACATCATAGCAGCGCGACACAGTGTAGCCTGCTCAATAAAAACAATGGAAAAGTTGAACATCAAGCTCCCTCTGCACGTCTTCCTCCCCACGAATGCAGAGGAACGTCTCCACCTCCTTGTTCGCCCAAGCAAGCGTTTTACGCGACATGTTCATTGTAAAGAATAATACCTCGAGGCTACTGTTTGTTTGTTTTTATCCCCACGTCGCCCGGAAGTGACGATTCTGTTGACCAATCAAATGACGGGGTGTGTAGCTCGAATTTTCCAGCACCCTTTAAGGCGTCTCAGTACCCCAACGGAGGAGCACTGAAAATAAGAGCAAAACGAGTACGGCTCAGTCCACGCCCACTTTTGGCGGTGGAAACGCAATCCGAACCGAACCGTACCCTGCAGTGGAAACGCACCATTAGTTTCCTCTGATTCCTCTAAAAGCTCCACAGCTTATCGTTCTTGGTTCATGTTCGTCCAGACCTGCAGTGTCTGTTCTCCCTCCCTGGAGAGGATTAACACTCCCAGTGTGAATCCGGTTTGCTAACCCCAGAGTCTGACACGTGACGTGTGGTCTCTCACCTGGTCTCGCTCCCTTTGAGGAACCGAGCATTGCGCTTAGCAGACTTCCTGTTTCTTCTTGTGTCTCTCAGCTTCTACTTGACCAGTATCTACGACCACTCCATCTTCGAGGCGTTCAGCAAGGTGGTGCAGAAGCTCATCCCCCAGCTTCCCACGCTGGAGAACCTGCTCAACATCTTCATCTCTGTGAGTAGGAGAGAACCTCAGGGGTTGACACTTAGGTTTCTAAAGCACTTGCCCATCGGGCAAGTACAGGTCATGTTCGACTTGCCCGAATGTGGTGTTCACTTGCCCAAAAATCAGAATCATGAACGGGCCTCTTTTTGCCAGGCACCCGGCCTGGTTTAGGGGGCTCAGAAAACTCATCCTAGCTCAGACTGAAGCTGAATGTTAGCTTCCTTATTAAAAAATAACAAACTTCTCTTTGTTTACTTATTTATCGAGCAGTCACATCGTGCCATGAAGGGATTTCAGTCCACCGTTGCAACCTATTAAAGCTATCGCCAAGTTATGTGTAGACCTGCATGATTTTATCCAAATGTACATAACTAAATGTCAGAGGTAGTAGCAAAGATGTCTTTTTTAACTTTCACGTTTCTTGTAGCTCTAACTGAATAATCACAATCGTGTTTCTAGTAGTGTTGTCAGTCACTCACGATACTGGATTTTTTAACTTTGATACTATACCTGGAAAAATATCGACATTCTATACCATTTTCGATATCGGGGGAAAAGTTTTTTTAAGGAAAGTACATGCCCAAAGTAATTAGAGTATATCTCCACAATTTCAAGGGCAATAATGTCATCTTTGTGCCAAAAGAAGGATTGTTTTGCAGGTGAAATATTCAATGGGGATAATACTTGGTTAAAGTGAATAAAGCCATGGCACACAGCATAAGTGGAAGATAACATCTCCACCTGAAATAATTATCAGCTGGTCGTTATCAGTTGGGAGCGCTGTCTTACTATGAGACACAAATAAAGGTAGATATCTTACAATTTTGACACTTGACACCTCTATTTAAAGTTCAGGGCAAATATAATCGGATGACACCAAGCCAAACCCTCGCAAATACACACATGGCCACTAGAATGCGCTGAAGAACATGTGTTCTGATTGGAGGGAATTTACCTTTTTCCTAAGAAACCTTCTCTTAGTCGTTGATTGTTAACACCATGTTTAGTTGCAAAATTGGGCCCAGACACTGGATTATCTGTTTATGGTGGTTTTATTCGATCAGAATCAACTTTGTGGACAAAAATCACAATAGTAAAACTTCAACTTCATTAAAAGAAAAGGGGACGTTTCTTCTTAAGTTGTTATTTGCGAGTTTTAGTCACAGAATGATATGGTTTGGACTGTCTTAATAAATGGAGGCTCAGCTTTCATGTAATATATAGTTTGTGAGCGTCCAATTTCATGAAAAAGATCGCTATTGCTGTGCATATGCACAGTTATGAAACCCAAACCGTGTTGTTGCATATGACTTTCCTTGGTAATTTGCCTCAATCCAAAGTACTTCCAAACCGCTCTCCTCCATCACTACTCCATTTTCCTTCTCTACCTAAACCGCGGAGATGCTGCACTTGAGATGCTAGCTGTGGTGGCTAACCTTCAGCTAACACCGTCGATCACCGCCGGAGACCGCACTGCCAGTGAGTGACAGAAGGCGGGGCTATATTCGCGCTGAAGCCATGCCTGTCTGTTAACTCGCTTTCCAAGAGAAGAGAAGACAGCGCGCTGATCAATTGCAGATACTTCTATTTTGTATGATTTTGCGGAACAAAAGGTTGTTCTGCAGTTTCTAAAACACTTGAATAAATAGCCTTTATGTTAATATCCACCCAAAATCCATTTGACCTTTCGGGCAACCAGAAATCAATCTCAACTTGCCCAAATATTACTTTTAGTTGCCGCGGGCAAGTGGGCAACCGTTAGTGTCGAGGCCTGAACCTGCTCAACATCTTCATCTCTGAGTAGGAGAGGAGCCTGAGGCTGAGACCCCTCCATAGGGTACTCAGTAATTGATCAATTGTCCTATAAGAAGGTCATATTCCGCAGTGTCTCCTGGTGGACAGATGGTGAACTAGGCCAGAGGTCCCCCGCTGGCGTGAGGCTCTGTTTAGAGGTCCTCCGCTGGCGTGAGGCTCTGTTTAGAGGTCCCCCGCTGGCGTGAGGCTCTGTTTAGAGGTCCCCCCCTGCTGGTTTTTTAGATGATGTACGCAGGACGCCTCGACCCAAGGCTGCTCCAATAATGAATGATGAGCAGTCCTGCTGGCAGCAGGCCCAACCAGCAGCCTGCTGCCAGTCGCTGCCCACTGGAGTGAGGACTGGGGACTGAACCATTAGAGCGCAGGGGGACTGAACCATTAGAGAACACGGGGACTGAACCATTAGAGAACAGGGGGACTGAACCATTAGAGCACAGGGGGACTGAACCATTAGAGAACAGGGGGACTGAACCATTAGAGCACAGGGGGACTGAACCATTAGAGCACAGGGGGACTGAACCATTAGAGCACAGGGGGACTGAACCATTAGAGCACAGGGGGACTGAACCATTAGAGAACAGGGGGACTGAACCATTAGAGAACAGGGGGACTGAACCATTAGAGCACAGGGGGACTGAACCATTAGAGCACAGGGGGACTGAACCATTAGAGCACAGGGGGACTGAACCATTAGAGCACAGGGGGACTGAACCATTAGAGAACAGGGGGACTGAACCATTAGAGCACAGGGGGACTGAACCATTAAAGAACAGGGGGACTGAACCATTAGAGAACAGGGGGACTGAACCATTAGAGAACAGGGGGACTGAACCATTAGAGGACAGGGGGACTGAACCATTAGAGAACAGGGGGACTGAACCATCAGAGGACAGGGGGACTGAACCATTAGAGAACAGGGGGACTGAACCATTAAAGAACAGGGGGACTGAACCATCAGAGGACAGGGGGACTGAACCATCAGAGGACAGGGGGACTGAACCATCAGAGGACAGGGGGACTGAACCATCAGAGGACAGGGGGACTGAACCATCAGAGGACAGGGGGACTGAACCATCAGAGGACAGGGGGACTGAACCATCAGAGGACAGGGGGACTGAACCATCAGAGGACAGGGGGACTGAACCATCAGAGGACAGGGGGACTGAACCATTAGAGGACAGGGGGACTGAACCATTAGAGCACAGGGGGACTGAACCATTAGAGCACAGGGGGACTGAACCATTAGAGCACAGGGGGACTGAACCATTAGAGCACAGGGGGACTGAACCATTAGAGGACAGGGGGACTGAACCATTAGAGAACAGGGGGACTGAACCATGCGGGCAGGGCAGGTGGTTGATGTCTGGCCTTGGAGGACCTCTGTCCTCAACAACCTGGTCACGTAGACCATCCATTAAGAATCTAGAATAAACAACTTTACAACGTGTAGGTTTACAACCCGTGAGGGGGAGCAACAAGGTCTTTTAACAGCTTGCATAGATTGAGGACCTGCTGTTCTCCTCATTTTAACAGTTCATCACTTCGCTGAGCTAGGAGTTCAATCGTTTAATTTGACAGGATGTGTGTGTGTGTGTGTGTGTGTGTGTGTGTGTGTGTGTGTGTGTGTGTGTGTGTGTGTGTGTGTGTGTGTGTGTGTGTGTGTGTGTGTGTGTGTGTGTGTGTGTGTGTGTGTGTGTGTGTGTGTGTAGAACTCGGGAATTGAGAAGGCCTTCCTGTTCGACGTGGTCAGTAAGATCTACATCGCCACCGACAGCTCCCCGGTGGACATGCAGTCCTACGAGCTCTGCTGTGACATGATCGACGTGGTCATCGATGTGTCCTGCATCTACGGGTCAGTGTCCTGCACCTCCTTCTGACACTGAGGAGGGGGAGCAGGGGTCTACGCTCCTCCTCCTAACACGGGAGCTCCTCTCCGGGGGGGAGGGGGGGTCGCTGACACTAGTTGTGGATTGAAATACGTTTCTTGGAGAAGTGACCAGATTGTAAAGGTCCGTGGGGAACATCATGCAGATTAAACCGACCCACTGGGTCCTCCCGTAGCGCTGACACGCTGTCTTCACGGGTCTGTGCCATGTAAGCATGGCTGCAATTCCAGTGTCCGCTGAACTGGTTCACTGGGACTTTTTCCTCTTATGAACTCGTGACACATTTCACAAGCTGGTTCGAGGCTGTCTGTCTGCGTCTCCAGTCTTTAGGAGGACGGTAGTTAGATGTTGGCTCTCTCTGGTGTCTCCAGGTAGTTGGATGTTGTCTCTCTGGGGTCTCCAGGTAGTTGGATGTTGTCTCTCTCTGGTGTCTCCAGGTAGTTGGATTTTGTCTCTCTGGTGTCTCCAGGTAGTTAGATGTTGGCTCTCTCTGGTGTCTCCAGGTAGTTGGATGTTGTCTCTCTGGGGTCTCCAGGTAGTTGGATGTTGTCTCTCTCTGGTGTCTCCAGGTAGTTGGATTTTGTCTCTCTGGTGTCTCCAGGTAGTTAGATGTTGTGTCTCTGTATCTCCAGGAAGTAAGATGTTGTCTCTCTCTCTGTCTCAAGCTAGTTAGATGGTGTCTTTCTCTGGTGTCTCCAAGTAGTTAGATGTTGTCTCTCCAGGTAGTTAGATGTTGTCTCTCTGGTGTTTCCAGGTAGTTAGATGTTGTCTCTCTGGTGTTTCCAGGTAGTTAGATGTTGTCTCCATTTAGTTAGATGTTGTCTCTATCTGTCTCCAGGTAGTTAGATGTTGTCTCTCTGGTGTCTCCAGGTAGTTAGATGTTGTCTCTCTCGGTGTCTCCAGGTAGTTAGATGTTGTTCTCTCTGGTGTCTCCAGGTAGTTAGATGTTGTCTCTCTCTGTCTCCAGGTAGTTGGATGTTGTCTCTCTGTCTCCAGGTAGTTAGATGTTGTCTCTCTCTGGTGTCTCCAGGTAGTTAGATGTTGTCTCTCTGGTGTCTCCAGGTAGTTAGATGTTGTTTCTCTCTCTGTCTCCAGGTAGTTGGATGTTGTCTCTCCAAGGTAGCATTCAGTGTCCGATGCTGGTCTCTCTCTGTCTCTCAGGTAGTTAGATGTTGTCTCTCTCTGTCTCCAGGTAGTTAGATGTTGTCTCTCTGGTGTCTCCAGGTAGTTAGATGTTGTCTCTCTGGTGTCTACAGGTAGTTAGATGTTGTCTCTCTGGTGTCTCCAGGTAGTTAAATGTTGTCTCTCTCTGTCTCCATGTAGTTAGATGTTGTCTCTCTGGTGTCTCCAGGTAGTTAGATGTTGTCTCTCTCTGGTGTCTCCATGTAGTTAGATGTTGTCTCTCTGGTGTCTCCAGGTAGTTAGATGTTGTCTCTTTCTGTCTCCAGGTAGTTAGATGTTGTCTCTCTCTGGTCTCCATGTAGTTAGATGTTGTCTCTCTGGTGTCTCCAGGTAGTTAGATGTTGTCTCTCTCTGGTCTCCATGTAGTTAGATGTTGTCTCTCTGTCTCCAGGTAGTTAGATGTTGTTTTTCTCTCTCTGTCTCCATGTAGTTAGATGGTGTCTCTCTGGTGTCTCCATGTAGTTAGATGGTGTCTCTCTGGTGTCTCCAGGTAGTTGGATGTTGTCTCTCTCTGTCTCCAGGTAGTTAGATGTTGTCTCTGTCTCCAGGTAGTTAGATGGTGTCTCTCTGGTGTCTCCAGGTAGTTGGATGTTGTCTCTCTGGTGTCTCCAGGTAGTTAGATGTTGTCTCTCTCTGGTGTCTCCAGGTAGTTAGATGTTGTCTCTCTGGTGTCTCCAGGTAGTTAGATGTTGTTTCTCTCTCTGTCTCCAGGTAGTTGGATGTTGTCTCTCTCTGTCTCCAGGTAGTTAGATGTTGTCTCTCTCTGTCTCCAGGTAGTTAGATGTTGTCTCTCTGGTGTCTCCAGGTAGTTAGATGTTGTTTCTCTCTCTGTCTCCATGTAGTTAGATGTTGTCTCTCTGGTGTCTCCAGGTAGTTAGATGTTGTCTCTCTCTGGTGTCTCCATGTAGTTAGATGTTGTCTCTCTGGTGTCTCCAGGTAGTTAGATGTTGTCTCTCTGGTGTCTCCAGGTAGTTGGATGTTGTCTCTCTCTGTCTCCAGGTAGTTAGATGTTGTCTCTATGGTGTCTCCAGGTAGTTAGATGTTGTTTGTCTCTCTCTGTCTCCAGGTAGTTGGATGTTGTCTCTCTGGTGTCTCCATGTAGTTAGATATCGTCGTGTGATGCTGTGTCTCTGTCTGCAGGCTGAAGGAGGACGGCAGCGGCAGTGCGTACGATAAGGAGTCCATGGCCATCATCAAGCTGAACAACACCACGGTGCTCTACCTCAAGGAGGTCACCAAGTTCCTGGCGCTCGTCTGCATCCTGCGAGAAGAGAGCTTCGAGCGCAAAGGTGAGCCCCCCCTCGTGCAGGTCAAAGGTCAGCCCTCCCCGGGCGAGATCAAAGGTGAGCCCCCCCCCACTGTGGAGGCCAAAGGTCAGCCCTCCTTGGTCGAGGTCAAAGGTGAGTCCTCATCGAGGTCAAAGGTGAGCCCTCCTTGGTCGAGGTCAAAGGTGAGCCGTCAGTTGTGGAGGTCAAAGGTGAGTCCCCCACTGTGGGGTTCAAAGCTCAGCCTCCTCTCCTTTGTGTTGTTGCTGACCCCTGAGAGGTCTGTTTGTACCCTGTGCCCCCCCCCCCCCCCCCAGGCCTCATCGACTACAACTTCCACTGCTTCCGGAAGGCGATCCACGAGGTGTTCGAGGTGGGCGTGGCAGCGCAGCGCTCCTCGGCCCCGCCCCCGGCCGCCGCCCCCTGCAGCAAGACCGTCGCTCTCAACGGCACGCCGCGCAACACTGTCTAGACCCCGCCCCCCACGGCCCCCCCACACCGCCCACACCACCCCTCAGGAACCAGACGGAGCAGCAGGAGCCGGAGGAGCAGGACCGGGACGGAGACCCAAACACACCCCTGTGCTAGTCTGGGGGGGGCCCCTGTGCACTCTGGAGAGGGGCCCCTGTGTACTCTGGAGGGGGGCCCCTGTGTACTCTGGAGGGGGGCCCCTGTGTACTCTGGAGGGGGGGCCCTGTCCGGGCCACGGGGCTCCGGGGGCGCGGGCGGGAGGACTGGGGGGGCCCGCCGCCGGGGGGTCTGCCAGGTGTCAGCGATGGGCGATCTGACCGTGCTGGGGGTCGGGGGGGTCAGGGTGTTTTGGGGGGGGGGGGGGAGGGGCGGACCCGGGAGCTAGACGGACATCCAGAGACGGCGTGCCGACGGTAACCGGGGCGCTGGGGGAGCCGCCATTAGCTGCTGCTGCTGCTGCTGGGACCTTTAATAGCAGATATGCTAACATGCTAGTGTGGCGCGCTGTTCTCAGGAGGCGGGGGGGCCTGCATGGGGACCACGGCCCCCTGAACACTGCCTGACCTCAGGGGGGCTGCTCACAGGGAAAAGGGAGTGAGTGAGTGAGTGTGTGTGTGTGTGTGTGTGTGTGTGTGTGTGTGTGTGTGTGTGTGTGTGTGTGTGTGTGTGTGTGTGTGTGTGTGTGTGTGTGTGTGTGTGTGTGTGTGTGTGTGTGTGTGTGTGTGTTGTCCAGTCCATGGGTCCTACTGTTTATGAAAATGAGCGCTGCATCATGATGTTGCCATGGTGACATCCCATCATATTCCCACTCTACTAAACTAAAACATCACTTTTATAGATCTATAGATATATAGTTAACCTCATTCCACTTTCTGAAACGGCGAACAATAAAGTCTGAAGGTGATAACATCTGTAATGTGGTGATGGTCCTGTGAGACGACCTCTGACCTCTGGAGGATGGGGGGGTCGCGTTGGGCTGAGTCTTGTTCTGCCCACTCTGTCCAAACCAATCCCGACGCGGCGTTGAACGATATCCCGTGGTAACCTAACGGAGGCTTGTGATGCAGAGCTGAGTGCCGCGTCGTGGATTGCTGGATCCGGCTTCTCCGAACGTGGCCCCTAACGTCCTCGTGTGTGGGGGCCCAGACCCCCCAGGTCTGGTTAGGCCCTGAGACCCCCCTACCGCAGTGTGTAGGAGCTTAAGGGAGACCGGAGGAGGAGGAGGGGGAGGAGGAGGAGAGACAGGGAGGAGGAGGAGAGACAGGGAGGAGGAGGAGAGACAGGGAGGAGGAGGAGGAGGAGGAGGAGACAGGGAGGAGGAGGAGGAGGAGAGAGGAGAGAGAGGGAGGAGGAGGAGGAGGAGAGACAGGGAGGAGGAGGAGGAGGAGAGACAGGGAGGAGGTTAAGGGGGAGGAGGGGGACTTGGGTCCCGAACTCTGTCGTTTGCCCAGGATGTGTGAGCCGGTCGTCATGTAGACTGTACCTAAAGGGACGGTCGTCATGGAGACTGGACCTAAAGGGACGGTCCTCATGGAGACTGGGCCTAAAGGAGCGGTCGTCATGGAGACTGGGCCTAAAGGGACGGTCCTCATGGAGACTGGGCCTAAAGGGGCGGTCGTCATGGAGACTGGGCCTAAAGGGACGGTCGTCATGGAGACTGGGCCCAAAGGGACGGTCTTTGGAGACTGTGTTAGACTAAGGGTAAAGGGCGGGCCCAATTTGGAAAGTCAAATGGCCTAACCTTTATGCCCCCTTTCCTTAGTCTCTGTGGGAAACGTTGTTAGATGAGAGAGATGAAAAGGTGCTTCCTTTCGATGGCACTGTCTCAGATGAATGAGACTGCTTTTCCTTACCGACATCGTTACGCGACGGCGAGTATTGCGTCTCTAGCGTGGAACTAGAGTTTTCCGAAGTTGGTCTACAACCAGCGCTCCTTGATCCGTGCGTTCTTGTATTGATTTAAGTCCGGTCGTCGCCAACAGTGAGAATCACTTAAGTAAGACTTGACCAACGGGAATATTTAAGACCACTTGAATCCCAATTCACATGTGAAAAAAAAATAGGCTAAACTTGTTGATGCTGAAATGACTGCCTTCTTGAAATGAACTGATTTCTTAAATTTGAAGTTGGCATTTTAGGTTGCTTATAGTGTTAATTATGGGCTATGAAAATAACTATTATGAAGTTGGTATTTTATGAATTCTTTCGCTTCCGTGCCTCTTCTCCGTAATGTTTGGTTAACTCAACTCAATTCTCTTTTCTTCTCTTCTGTTTTAGCGCGTCTCTCATGCGTCTTCGCGTAGAGTCGGTAAACTTCACCGGTGGCCTGTTGCTTTAAATATTGCAGCCATAAAGGAAGGGAATATCGCCTTTCCTTTTGGAAAGGTTGGTCAGAAGTAACCTATGCTAAAGGAGGGTTAAAGGATGCATCGAGGCACCTTTCCTAAGCATTTCTAGAATTCAAACAACATTTCCCAAGTATTTCTGGGTCATCTCGTTAGGAAAGGAAATTTCCTAATCAAAAAACAGAATCCGTAGAGGCCGCAGTGTATGAGACTAAGGGTACAGGGACAGTGTATGAGACTTAAGGGTAAAGGAACAGTGTGTGAGACTAAGGGTAAAGGAACAGTGTGGGAGGCTAAGGGTAAAGGGACGGCCTCTCAGCGCGGTCTTGCGTGGAGCCCTCCGACCCCGGCAGACTGATCGGTTGATTGATCGGTTACTATGACAATATACTGTGTGAAATAAAATAATATTTTAAGTTTTTCTGGTTGTGTTCCTGTGATGATTGGAAGGCTTTGGCGTGTTGTGACTTTAAGGAGACGGGTCCAAACCTGTAATGACAGGTCGTTATTGGGGGCTTGTCGCGTTGTCCTGCTTACTGCGGTGAGGGTTTCGTATAATTTAATTAATTAAGGGCGCCACCAGAGGGCGCCTCCGACACATTTGCCGCCCTAGGCGATTCTTAATTACCCCATTAATAGCGTAGCATGACACCGAGAACAACAGCGTTCAACCGACCGCTCCTCAAATCTCTCCCTGTCATGCGGTCCTCAGTGTCTCCCCTGGGGGGCGGACGGTACAGCCCCATGAACACCTCCTTCGAGAGGCTTCAAAAACACACTGCGTCGACCCACAGCCGACGCTCTACCTGTACACGCATGAGGGCTGTTTTGAACAACACTATAGGAGCTCTACATTCATAAGAAGTCTGAATCCAGACTGTTTTATTTTTTTTTGTTCAGTTGTATTATCGTTTCCCATCGTCCCTCCCCATGTGGTTCCTTTCTGGGTGACACGTCCCGTCCTGGGGTCCCGTCCTGGGAGGGTAATCATCGTGTCACGACCCATTATGCGGCTGAACGCCACTTCCAGGCAGTTAGACGCAGTAAACGACCGGGTGCTTTACACACACTTCATTAGGTCCCTAATTTGTCTTTAAAATGAAACGCATTAATCCGGCGGACGGACCCCCTGCGGTTTGAGGAGGCAGCAGACGACGGCCTGTGATGGTTCCTCACACACGGCGCTGACTCCAGGTGCAATCGCTCTATTTAGGACTTCCCTGAATGAACTGCAGAATCCATGTTCGTTCTCACTCAATGTTTAGAAAGGCCTCATCAGATTCTGTTAAATAGGCCTAGATAAAATGTTTATAGGCCTACACTTGATCGCACCATCGGCAGAGCCTGTTGTATAGCCTATATTGCATATTGAAAGTCGTCATGATAAACCTCATAATTTACGCATGTGTTTAACGTGACAAATAAATAAACCCATAAATGGAAAGGCCAACCGATCGCTAGTGTGTCGCCACCACCCGCTGATGAGTAGTACCGCAGACCGGCCGCTAGATGGGGACGTTGTCCACCATGCTGGCTGCAGTACCGCGGCCCGGCCCCTAGATGGGGACGTTGTCCACCATGCTGGCTGCAGTACCGCGGCCCGGCCCCTAGATGGGGACGTTGTCCACCATGCTGGCTGCAGTACCGCGGCCCGGCCCCTAGATGGGGACGTTGTCCACCGGTTCGAAGCGACCCTGAGACTCGCTTCTATCAAGGCCTGTTCTGCGCAACAGAAGACTCCGCGGCAACATCCGAACACCACAAAAACACAGAGAAACGAGGGGACGAAGATTAGTTGAGGGAGAGAAAGAGAGGGAGTCATGATCTACAACTGTCATTTGGAAGCGTAGCAGCCGCTGAAATTGCCTTGCTTTATCAAAAGCGACGCCGCCTCACCCCGTCGCTAATAACGACCGGTAATGGAGTCAACACAGACGGCACCCTCCTCTGATGTCACGTGACTCCCACGCAGTTTCACTCTCTTGAAAACACACACACACACACACACACACACACACACACACACACACACACACACACACACACACACACACACACACACACACACACACACACACACACACACACACACACACACACCTCTGTGTGTGTCCCTCCACTCAGCCCTTGTGTCTGGCGTGTCATTACAGCTGGTTCTTAATAAAGCCTGTCAGCGGCCACTTATCTTCCATCTTAACATTTTATTAGCGGGCGTCTCTGACTGAACTGACGGCCAATAAGCAGCTCCGCGCCCGCGGAGGAATGTATAAAGAGGAGTTAATTTAGGAGATAAGGGGAATGAGTCCAGCGGCCGCGAGATGAATGAAGGAGAACTTGATATCTGAGTACGACAACGACAGCAACGCTCTGACAAGCGGTGGATACCGTGCTGACAGGACCTGTTGTAGGGTACTGTCCTGACAGGACCTGTGACTGTACTGACAGGACCTCATTTAGGGTACGGTCCTGCCGGGACCTGTTGATACGGTCCTGCCGGGACCTGTTGATACGGTCCTGCCGGGACCTGTTGATACGGTCCTGCCGGGACCTGTTGGGATACGGTCCTGCCGGGACCTGTTGTTCAGTGTGTGTCTCTGTACTGTGAGACATGGCGCCATGACGCCACATTGAGGTCACCCGCACAAAACATGCAAAGAAAGATGAATGATTCAACAGAAAGACGCCCAAAATGAAAGATAAACAATTACAGCGTTTAATAAAGTAACACTATTTAACAAGGTCTGATGTAGAGCAGGACTAACAGAAGTATTCCAAACACTTCTAATAGTATCACAGTGCAGTAGTACTGTAATACAGTATTACAGTACAGTACTGTGATACAGTATTACAGTACAGTACTGTGATACAGTATTACAGTACAGTACTGTGATACAGTATTACAGTACAGTACTGTGATACAGTATTACAGTACAGTACTGTGATACAGTATTACAGTAAAGTATTGTACTGTAATACTGTATCACAGTATCACAGTACACTATTGTTGTACGTCACTCGTAAGTAGAACAGGATTTAATACATTACTGTTTTACATTGTTACACAGGCCAGACCAAAAAGCTGTGTGTGTGTGTGTGTGCGTGTGCGTGTGTGTGTGTGTGTGTGCATGTGTGTGCGTGTGCGTGTGTGTGTGTGTGTGTGTGCGTGCGTGTGCGTGTTGTTGGGTTAATGGAACATGGTAGAGGTGTGTGTGTGCGTGCGTGTGCGTGTTGTTGGGTTAATGGAACATGGTAGAGGTCTAGTGGATTATCTCCCTAGAATTCCACTTGGGCCAACACAACCCCCCCCCCCCACACACACACACACACACACACACACACACACACACACACACACACACACACACACCTACACACACACACACACACACACACACACACACACACACACACACACACACACACACACACACACACACACACACACACACACACACACACACACACACACACACACACACACACACACACACCGCCCGTATCTCCGTGGCTGCTGGAGTAAACCGGACCTATCTAGTTAGCGCCTAGCCGCCTAGCGCTTAGCATGCAGACGTAGCCGCGGCGCGCTGCGCTATGCAGTATTCATGTTCCGGCGGATGTTCCGCAGGATGCCCCTCTGGGTTGCCATGGCGAGGCCTCCACCGGGGGGGGGGGGGGGGGGGGGGGGGGTGGTCATTAGGCGATGTTCTGGCTGTGGGTTCTGAGGCGACAACACCAGATACAGAACCGAGAGAGGGAGAGAGAGGGAGAGAGAGGGAGAGGGAGAGGATGGCAAGATTGGC
>OLKM01001497.1:123787-130442 GCA_900291075.1 Melanogrammus aeglefinus
GTGTGTGTGTGTGAGAGAGCTGCAGTGAGTCAAGGGACCTGACCTGTGTTGATGGAGGGATGGAGAGAGAGAGAGAGAGAGAGAGAGAGAGAGAGAGAGAGAGAGAGAGAGAGAGAGAGAGAGAGAGAGAGAGAGAGAGAGAGAGAGAGAGAGAGAGAGAGAGAGAGAGAGAGAGAGAGAGAGAGAGAGAGAGAGAGAGAGAGCAGTGTACAGAGAGAGAGAGAGAGAGAGAGAGAGAGAGAGAGAGAGAGAGAGAGAGGGAGAGAGAGAGAGGGAGAGAGAGAGCGAGAGAGAGAGAGAGAGAGAGAAGAGCGAGAGAGAGGGAGCGGGAGAGGGAGAGAGAGTGAGAGAGAGAGGGAGGGAGAAGAGTGGGGTCTTTTTCCTGCCTCATAATGATGGAGGGTTGAACTCTGGGCCGCCCGGTGGCATACGCTATACAAAAAACAGAGAGAGGAGGGAGAGGGGGAGGGGGGGGGGGGGGAGAGAGAGGGATAGAGGGGGAGAGAGAGGGAGAGAGAGAGAGAGAGAGAGATTAATGGGACAATGGATGGAGACGAGAGAATAGGGGAGGAGTACAGGAGGTTAGCGAGGAGAGGGGGGAGGAGGATGAAGTGCAGGGACGAGAAAGAGAGAGAGACAGTGGGAAGAGGGGACAGGAGATGAAGTGGGGGACGAAGAGGAGAGGAGGAGAGAGGGAGGAGGAGGAGAGGAGAGAGAAAGGAGGAGAGAGGAGAGGAGGAGAGGAGGAGGAGGAGAGAGGAGGAGGAGAGAGGATGAGAGTGGGAGGAAGGAGGAGGAGAGGAGGGAGGAGGAGGAGGAGGAGGAGGAGGAGGAGGGAGGAGAGAGGAGGAGGAGGAGAGGAGGAGGAGAGGAGGAGGAGGAGGAGGAGGAGGGGGCACAGGAGGTTAGCGGAGAGGATGGGGAGTCAGGGTGGGGGGGGCCTGAGTGACAGAAATTAATAATTAGTGACAATGATTGACAGCTCTCCGTCCATCTGTATCCCTCCTCCGCCCGGCAGCCCCGTCTCCGTGGCGACCATGACCACGGCAACAATGAGCTCCAGGGGGAGCAGGGGGGATGGGGGGGGGGGTGATTGACAACTGCCTCCTGGAGAGAGAGGACAGGGCCGGGAGGAAGAGAGAGGAGAGGAGGGGGAGAGAGAGCCGAGAGGAGAGGGGGAAGAGAGAAAGGAGGGGAGAGGAGAGGAGAGGAGAGGAGAGGAGAGGAGAGAGAGGAGAGGAGAGGAGAAGGAGGCGGGAGGAAGGAGGAGAGGGAAGCGGGGGGGAGAGAGGGGAGAGGAGAGGAGAGGAGAGGAGAGGAAGGGGGGAGGGAGAGAGAGGAGAGGAGAGGAGAGGAGAGAGGAGAGGAGAGGAGAGGAGGGGGGAGAGAGGGGGAGAGAGAGGGGGAGAGGAGCTTGTTTGAATGTCCAAAGATACTTTAGATAATTAATTATTATTCGTAATAGTAGTATCATTTTCAGCACAAAAATAAAACAAAACTGCACACACACCAAACCACAAAACACCGCAACTCACCCTGACACTACACACACCACAGACACATCACTGTACACAACACAAGAAAACACACACTACACACCAGGGTAAAACACCACGCCACAACAAACTACAACCAAACACAACATACTAACTCAAAGCACCACAATCACTACCACACAACACACTATACACACACACACACACACACAAACACACACACACACACACACACACACACACACACACACACACACACACACACACACACACACACACACACACACACACACACACACACACACACACACACACACACACACTCATACTCTCTCTCTGTCTCTCTCTCTCTCTCTCTCTCTCTCTCTCTCTCTCTCTCTCTCTCTCTCTCTCTCTCTCTCTCTCTCTCTCTCTCTCTCTCTCTCTCTCTCTCTCTCGCTAGTCTACACTGTCCATATTAGAGGATGATTATGTAAATGGGACACATTTTACCACAGAGCGATGGAGAGATTTGAAATATAGAGAGAAAATGACTCTGAGGCCCGCGGCCCAAAGACCAGCAGGAGGAATAAATACACTGGAAATAAACAGCATCACCACAGATATTGGTACTGTCCTCTCTCTCTCTCTCTCTCTCTCTCTCTCTCTCTCTCTCTCTCTCTCTCTCTCTCTCTCTCTCTCTCTCCTCTCTCTCTCTCTCTCTCTCTCTCTCTCTCTCTCTCTCTCTCTCTCTCATCTCTCCTCTCTCTCTCCCTCTCTCTCTCTCTCTCTCTCTCTCTCTCTCTCTCTCCCTCTCTCTCTCTCTCTCTCTCTCTCTCTCTCTCTCTCTCTCTCTCTTTCTGTTTGTTGTTGTATTAAAAACCATGCACTTCCATGCAATCACTAACAACACTGTTGTGCTGTAAGTGGCAGAATAATTAGCTTTATTCTCTCCTTCTCTTCCCACCACCTCTCACCTTTCCCCCTCTCTCTCTCTCTCCCTCTCTCCCCCCTCTCTCTCCCCCCTCTCTCTCTCACCCCTCTCTCTCTCCTCTCCCTCTCTCCCTCTCCTCTCTCTCCCCTCTCTCCCTCCCCCTCTCTCCCTCTCTCCCCCTCTCTCTCTCCCCTCTCCTCTCTCCCTCTCTCCCCCTCTCTCTCCCCTCTCTCTCTCCTCCCTCTCTCCCCCCATTCTCTCTCTCCCTCTCTCTCCCTCCCCCTCTCTCCCCCTTCCCTCCCTGTCGCTCCCAGGCTGTCCGTTGGACGGGTCCTCCTTAATGTGTTCCAGCAGGCTCTACCCTGTGAGGCACGCACACTAGGACCCGGGGGAGCCTTTATCTGCAGGTGTCTCCCTGCAGCACATCACAACACAGTATTGATTTATCCTCCAGCAGCACGCGTCTCCACGCCGATGCCCCCCACGGGGGGGCTGGAGTGATACGTCTTCATTGAAGAGCTCTGTGTTTAGAGCCCTGCTGTCTGTCTGTCTGTCTGTCTGTCTGTCTGTCTGTCTGTCTGTCTGTCTGTCTGTCTGTCTGTCTGTCTGTCTGTCTGTCTGTCTGTCTGTCTGTCTCTGTCTGTCTAGTTCTACTGTGAAACACCTTCAGACACTGTTGACCAGCGAGAGGATGGACGGCTGTGCTGAGTAGCCTGTAGGCATGGGGACAGTGAGGCTGTCCTAAACAGGCTGCAACCATGGGGACAGTGAGGCTGTCCTAAACAGGCTGTAACCATGGGGACAGTGAGGCTGTCCTAAACAGGCTGTAACCATGGGGACAGTGAGGCTGTCCTAAACAGGCTGTAACCATGGGGACAGTGAGGCTGTCCTAAACAGGCTGTAACCATGGGGACAGTGAGGCTGTCCTAAACAGGCTGTAACCATGGGGACAGTGAGACTGTCCTAAACAGGCTGTAACCATGGGGACAGTGAGGCTGTCCTAAACAGGCTGTAACCATGGGGACAGTGAGGCTGTCCTAAACAGGCTGTAACCAGCCTCTGTCCTGAAGACAGGACAGAGGCCTCCGTTAGGAAACGCACACAAACACACACACACACACACAAACACACACACACACACACACACACACACACACACACACACACACACACACACACACACACACACACACACACACACACACACACACACACACACACACACACACACACACACACACACACACACACACACACACACACACACACACACACACATACACATTGAATTATTTGAGTTCTGGTGGAGCCCCTCCCCCCGGCGGAGCCCCGCCCCCCCGCGGAGCCCCGCCCCCTCGGAGCCCGCCTCCTCGGAGCCCTGCCCCCCCGCGGAGCCCCGCCCCCCGGGTCCTGAGGGCCAGGTGTGGTGCGGCGGCGCTCTTTGGTCCGCGTCACCTTTTGTCGCCGTGGTAATGAAGCAGGTCGAGCCGCAGCCTCCTAATGAGGCCGCCGTTTGATCGCCATGGAAACGCTCCTCCTCACCACACCCCCCCGGGCGAGTCCCTCACGCCGCGCGTCTGTACGTACTGTTGTGTGTGTGTGTGTGTGTGTGTGTGTGGGTGTGTGCTTGTGTGAGTGTGTGTTTGTGTATTGTGTGTGTGTGTGTGTGTTTGTGGTGTGTGTGTGTGTGTGTGTGGGTGCCTACATGTGTGTGTGTGTTTTTGTGTGTGTGTGTGTGTGAGTGTGTGTTTGTGTAGTGTGTGTGTGTGTGTGTGTGAGGAAGGGGGCAGGTCAGCTGATTATCACAACTTTAGAATAATAAGAGCAGGGAGGTTGTCCTTAAAAAAAAAGAGAAAGAAAATGATTATTTTTACTCCCCACCTCCTCCTCCTCCCCCACCCCTGCCTCCCTCCCCCCCCCTCCCCCGTGGCTCTCCCCCTTTCAGGGAGCAGATGAAAGGAGGCGTTCTCTGCGCTCCCCACAAAAAGTGCCAAGCGATCACAAACAAACCTTCAGACGGAGACATCAAAGCGCTCATTGTCCGCGCGCTGCCGGGCTAGCTCATTAGGCCCCGAGGACATTGTTTACATTAGAGCGCTGATTACCGCGCCGCCATGTTTGTTGTGTCCGCTTAGACACCGACCTCTTCAGTCGCCGCACAATCGCTGCTTTGAAGGCTTTCTCTGCACGAGAGGGGGGAGGAAAGGAGGGGGGAGGAGGGGGAGGAGGGGGGAGGAGGGGGAGGAGGGGGACACAAAAGCAGGAGATAACAGAGACACACATGTAATCATACACGTATGCACATGCATACACGCATCACAGCGACACTTGAACACAAAAACCCTGACGCACGCACACACACCACGCTGGGGTCGTGACACAATGGCGGCGAGCGTCCGGTCGTTTGTCTCTTGTTGATCAGCTGGTCGCGTCTTGGGCTCATTATGTCACGGGGCGCGGGGGGGGGGGGGGGGGGGGTACGAGGTCGCCCGGCACAGAGTGAGGCTGTTGGCCTATAATTGCTCTGATGAAAAGGTTGATGGTGGAGAGAGAGAGAGGGAGCTCGCCTGCTGTCTCTCTCTCCTCCTCTCTCTCTTCCCCTCTCCTCTCTCCTCCTCTCTCTTTTCCCCTCTCCTCTCTCTCCTCTCTCTCTCTCTCCCTCCTCCTCTCTCTCTCTCTCTCTCTCTCTCTCCTCTCTCTCCTCTCCTCCTCTCTCTCATCCCCTCTCCTCCTCCTCTCTCTCCTCCTCCTCTCTCTCCTCCCCTCTCCTCTCTCCTCTCTCTCCTCTCCTCCTCCTCTCTCTCCTCTCCTCTCTCCTCTCTCTCCTCTCCTCCTCCTCTCTCTCCTCTCCTCTCTCCTCTCTCTCCTCCCCTCTCCTCTCCTCTCCTCCCCTCTCCTCCTCCCCTCTCCTCTCCCTCCTCCTCTCTCCTCCCTCCTCACTGAGGTCCAGACAGCGTTCTGCAGCAGGAGCACCTGAAGCAGGTCTCAGCGTGTGGCCGTCGTCTGTGGCGTCGCGGCCGGTCCGGCTGGTTGAGGGTCGAACAACGTCCTCGCTTTGGTCAAACAGACTCAACCACCACGGACCACAATCAGGGTCAGTGACCTTTGACCTCACGATGTCTCGTCGTTCTATCAGAACATGTCAACGAACTGAACATCCTTTAAACCAATCAGAAGAGGTCTACTGTTGTTTAGACGACGCCCAGAGAGTGAGCGCCGGGCTCTGGCCGCGACGTGGAGAGGAAGAAGAAGAGGGTGACTTTGTGTTTGAGTCGGTCGCCTTCAGAGTCGTGCCGGAGGCTGTTTGGGATTCAAGTCCTCCTGCAGGAGCAGCCTGGAGGGGGGAGGAGGGGGGAGGAGGGGGGAGGAGGAGGGGGGAGGAGGGAGGAGCTCCAATCTATTCCACCCACTCGGGTCAACTTCAAGTTTTCGGGTCGGGCGAGGGCACGGTGTGTTGCTAACGACAACCGCTGCCCCTCCTAACCCCACCCCCCGGGTCGCCTCACCCCCCTCCTCCTCCTCCTCACCTCCTCATCATAATGATAACCACGGGGACGCACATCGGGCCCCGGGGCCCCGGCGGCCTGGCCCCGGCGCTCGGGGTCAGGCCGCCTATTAGACCTCCCCTCCCCTCCCCTCCCCTCCTCTCCTCTCCTCTCCTCTCCTCTCCTCTCCTCTCCTCTCCTCTCCTCTCCTCTCCTCTCCTCTCCTCTCTCCTATTCACCTCATTTCATTTCCATATACTTTTATTCTGGTTTTCTGTACTTGTTTGTCACACTGCTCTACCGTTCTCTCTCTCTCTCTCTCTCTCTCTCTCTCTCTCTCTCTCTCTCTCTCTCTCTCTCTCTCTCTCTCTCTCCTCTCTCTCTCTCTCTCTCTCTCGCTCTCTCTCTCTCTCTCTCTCGCTCGCTCTCTCTCTCCTCTCTCTCTTTCTCTCTCTCTCTTGCTCGCTCGCGGCTCCCTCTTTTGGTCCCTCTATCTTTCCCTCTCTCTCTGTCTCTTTCTGTCTCTCTCTCTATTTGTCTCTATCGCTGTCTCACTCTCTCTGCTTCTCTCTCTCTCTCTCTCTCTCTCTCTCTCTCTCTCTCTCTCTCTCTCTCTCTCTCTCTCTCTCTCTCTCTCTCTCTCTCTCTCTCTCTCTCTCTCTCTCTCTCTCTCTCTCTCAGTCTCTCTCAGTCTCTCTCTCTCTGACTCTAGTAACCCTTTACAAATGTGTGTGCGTGATGGAAGGAGGTGATCGCTGGGA
>OLKM01001498.1:0-130017 GCA_900291075.1 Melanogrammus aeglefinus
GAGGTAGTGATTGATCAGAATCCCGCCCCTCATTTTGCCTCCACTCACAGCCCGCTGTTGTTTGCAATGCTCTGAGGGAATGTCTTCCGCGTGGTTCGCGTTCAATATCGCACATGATTTTAAGACTCAGACGTCACTCTTAACGGATTGAGTAATGTGTGTATTTTCTTCTTTTTTTTTTTCGTTGGTCGCATTAAAGTGGGGGCGGACAAATTCGTAACTTAAATAGTGGGGGGGACATGTCCCCCCCGTCCCCCCCGTAATCGACGCCTATGGGTTAGACTACTCGTTATAAAGCGGGTGTAGGCAGGTGATTGGTGATTGGTGATTGGCAAACTGGTGCGTGTGATTTGAGTCCTCCTGGTAGAACTTGCGCTAAAGCTTACATATCATTCGTATGTTGCATATATGTAATTTATTCTCATAAATGGACTGTCTTAAGTAGTGACAATGATTATGTTTGGACGGCACAATTTAAATGCCATTGTTGCTGTCAGGGGGTTTGTTAATGGGTGGTGGTTATTTAAGACTGTTGCATTGCTGCACACTGAAGAAGGACACACGCCAAAACATCTGTGCAAATAAAGAGCATTCATCCATAGTCACGCATCCCTCCTACTTGACTTGATCTGACTGTTCAGGCCAGCACTCATAAATACACATTGAGTGAAGCCTGCTCCTATCCTAACTTACGATGCGATATTTAGATCCATGTGTATATGGAGGTGGTCAGCCTTAACAGACATCTTTATTGAGTCAAGTCGATTATCACAATAAAAAGATTGATGCTTTCATGAAGACTAATGCACAATAATGTCAATCGATTTTAGTCAATGGATGGCAGCCATTAGCCAGGAGCCAATAGCCAGGAGCCAATAGATGGCAGCCATTAGCCAGGAGCCAATAGATGGCAGCCATACATTAGAGCAGCCCGTCATGGTATTTCGTCCATCATTGTGATTGGTTGATAAACCACAGACCTCTTAGGGCCGGTAACCTCAGTGCTACTGTATGAAGGTACTGACTGTTTGATGGAACGGCTGTTCCATCAAAAACAAACTCAAGTTAAAGTAAATCAGCGGGCCTCAAACCCTGGTCTCCAGAGCGTTAGCCACCAGCGCTCTCCACTCTCTCTTCCCCACGGAGGTCGCAAACTTGATATGGTGGGAGGATATACGTGAGAGTACAATAGACACTATATCATAGCGTTTAAAACCTACATTATGGTTCACTGGAAACAAACATCGGCAGGAATTGGACCCTGGTATCTAACAGTGCTCGCCACTGCCCCAGTGAGACAGGGACGATGATACCTGAATGTGAGGGGTAAAATGGATTTAATCACAGGCTAGAACAATAAGTAATTCCGAACATTGATATAAATAACGGATGTTTTAGTGAGCACATCTTTATTGTTTCAGTCTCTGAAACAACCACTCTGAACATGGAAGCCCTGTACACCAAGCAGTTAAAGAGGTTATCTCAATCCATTCGAAGTGATATCACCCATCCTTTAAACAGTGCGTTCCAGCTGCGTCCCTCTAGACAAAGGCTCAAAGTTCCCAAAAGCAGAACAAACCGCTACAGGAACAGTTTTCTTCCTGCAGCCATTCTCTGCATAATTGTGTTGCACTTTCTGATGCACTGAGCACCTCTGTGATTGTTGTCTTCTGTATTTTGTTGTGTCCTTTTTTACTGTGTGCTAAGTATGTGAACGCCTTTTTTTACTTGTGAATTTACCCACGGATATGATTAAAGCTACCTTGCACATTGAACTCTGTTGCAGTCAAACTCCTTTGAAGATTCCCTGTTTTGCTTTTTTAGGGTTAATAATTGCATTTGGGGGTACCACTCAAATAATTCTCACACTGAACTTTTCTGCAAAACCGATTTCACTATCTTTCAAAAACGTTCTGATTTGTATCATGTCCCTCTAAGGCTCCCCTTCCGCTTAGCCCAGTCTGCTGTGATTGGCCGAACGCTTTGCGTGTGTGTCGGCAACCCACCCCCCCCCTCGTAAAGTTGACTTGCACCTCACTGTACCTGCCCAGTCGCCTTTATTTACTTTAAAATTGGTAATTTTAAAGTAAATAACATGGTAATTTTAAGTGCTTTAACTGTGTAGCGTGTAATTTCATAACAAGCAGGATATACAAAGTAAAGGGTAGAATTACCCGCTTATCCACTGTGTATTTGCTGACGTACCCTTGTGGGCTACTTTACGTGGGCAAAACTAAGCAGCAACTATAAACCAGAATCTTTGAGCACAAATGCGCAATGAGAAAGAATGACGTCAACTCATCAGAATGTGAGATTAGTCTCCCACACCGAGAGGCTGGGTACATATTTAATTTAAACTGCTGTATCCCGAATGGGATGAATGAAGATTTGTCACAAGATGTTTCTTATAAATATAATGTGGGTTCTCCCATGAAGACTCATTCACCAATAAACTTAATTTATTTTAAATGGTAACATAAGTGAGAATATTTTGCATGATAAGTCTTTGGCGTGAGCCCCGTCACGCGGATCCAGGATGACGTGTGCACTCGGCATATCCTGCCAGGACCAGCAGGGGCGGAGCCTTCCCCCAGACCGGTAGACTGAGGCAGACCTGGTGGGGGGGGGGGGGGTGTTACCTTGCACATTGAATTCTGTTGCAGTCAAACTCCTTTGAAGATTCCATGTTTTGCTTTTTTAGGGTTAATAATTGCATTTGGGGGTACTACTCGAATAATTCTCACACTGAACTTTTCTGCAAAACCGATTTCAGCATCTTTCAAAAACGTTCTGTTTCATGCACATATTGAGGGGCGTCGGTTGGCGCGAATACTCCCCCTTGGCTCCAACTTAGAATTTTCTAGTTAAGCAGACGTAAAACAGGTATATATAAGCAGGGGGGGGGCGCATAACTGGTATGCAAGTACGTATGCACGCCCATAATCAAGGATGCATAGCGTCACTGGTGTCAGTAACACTTTTTTGCGTAACTAACGGGAGAAGAATTTTTTTTTTTTTTAAAAATACATTGAGCAGATACTTTGGTGTTCGCCACCAGCAAAGAAAGGGCAAACGTAGCAGAAGAGACTCGTTTTTTTTTGGAAAAGTGTCTCCAAGGCAAAATGTGCTGTGGCTCAAAACAAATGCTAAGTGCACAATGCGCCGGTGCACTGTTCACCACGTACACACCGGAGAACTGCGCAAAATCAGCGGATTGCAACGTTCCTCACTGTGAGAAATTCAAACGCCCCATGGTCAAGCTGCTGCAGTTTTATAAAAAAAAGGTTGCGCAAAAAACACAGCTGTGATTAAGAAGTTGTGCATTGAAAATGGAATCTCCTTTGTGAAACTGAGTAAGTTTCATGAGATCCGATGTTGCATGTGGGGCTATGTGTGGGGTTCGTACCGAACACCATCTCCCGGTACTCACCTGAGTAACTCACTAAAAAAGTTACGTGCACCCCTGTACATAAGTCATATAAACATTCTAAAGCAAAGGGAAAAGTAAAAAAAAGTACAAGATGAGCCCTTTAAGCAAGAACCAAAGACAACTTTGATATTATTTCTGTATTTATTTTGAAAATGAATGAAATGAAATAGAAAATGATAGGTTGTAGTTTTTAAGAAGCACGAAGTGCTTAAACCTTCTAGCTAATAAGAGATTTTGGATGCAGTTAAAGGATGTAGCCGTAGAGGGCGCCAGAGATCACAGGTCCATCATCCGACCTGCCCCGATGTGACAGTTATCGAAGATCAGTCTGTACTCAGAGCCGCCAGCCTTGACAAAATCACCAACCGTCTTGGTCCCCCTGAAATCTTTTGTTTCCAAAATCTAGACACATACAACATAATTTGAATTGGTTAAGTCTTTTTTTTCTTAGGAAATACAAATAAACACAAAGACCATGGAAGATAAACAGCAGTGGTGTCCAGACTAATGCAGTGGGAGTGGCAGGTTTTATTCATAAGCTCGAATAACCCTAGCCCATCATTTATTGGGGGGCAGGTCCTCCCCCGGCCCCCATGGACACGCCCCTGAATAAATAAACACTTTTAGGGCTTCTTACCCGCCAGGAATTGCTCATGTGTCTCGCGTCTACCACCACGGTCTGAGAACTGATGCCAAAACCGTCTCCCTTATGGACCAACCATGTGGACCCGTCACGCAACGTCACCCTAGAGATGGAAACGGTATGAGAACGTCCACCAGAGGGCAGCATTTAATTAACCTGTACCAAACTTCAAGAATATTAAACTCGGGTACAATAATTCCGCGATCCAACCCTGCGTTAGGGAAGTAATTTTAGTCTCTTATTTTTTAAATTATTTGATATCCGTTCTATTTTGTCCAACTGTAATGAATAATTATAGCAAGGCTAATGTATTCAGGAACACATTTTGTAAGGTTATTGAACTTAATCAATAATTCTTTAATGCAAGGAACCAAAACGGCACACTTATTTAAAGGAAAGAAACAAAGGTTTGATTATTTAATTTGAAAACCATTAACTATGGTCCAAGCACCGATACAATACTGTAGCGGTTGCATTGGGTGAACAGAGTTGATTGCGTTCTAGGACTGTGCTCGAGTTAAGTGGAACTGACTTCACTCCTGAGTGGCTGAGGGGTCCAATCATGAATCTCATGCTCCCCAGCGGTCTCCTCATCCTGACAGCCTGATGGACCGGCGAGTTGTAAAGTCGTTTCAGTTCTGCCTTGGAGAGATCGTAGCTGTAGGATCTGGCGCCGTCTGCAGGACCGAAACAGCAACAGCAGAAACATTGTTAAAACTACTAGAGATATTATATTATTACAGCTCTATACACAGGGAGTATCATCTCGCCCTCTGGGGGTCTAGGGTCAGGGGGGGTGTCATACAGGTATGGCCGGTTAAGCCTTTTGATTAATGGCTATTCAAAGCTATTCAAAACTGAATTGTACCCAGCTACACTTTTTCTTTTTTTCCTAACTGAACAGTTCAGTTATATCAAACATGGCCTGCATCATGCATATAGGGTTAATTTGATCTCTATATCTAAGGCAGCGGTTCTCAAAGTGTGGAGTGCGCCCCACCGGTGGGGAATGGAGGCGTGACAGGTGGGGCGCGACAAATGGGAGGAAATTTCACTAACCGCGTTTACATGGAAATTTCTGATCCTATTACATTTCTAATTGGAATAGATCTATTCCTGTCATGCAATCCAAATGTACTCTATGTATGGCATTTACCAAAGTGGTTAGCGTACGTTCGTATGTCTCTCGCGCAAAACCGTTATGTTGGTCTGGGCTTATATAATAAATGTAAGGGATAGTGCTGTACAGCACGCCAGTCATTATCGGGAAAATAACGTGAAGCGGAGGTGTCTTACTTCGCCCTGAAGGGTGACGTTCTATACATTATCCCGCTTATTACACGGCTCCTTGACAAAATGAAACAATAGCTTCACACGGTGTGTCTTTCAAAATGACCATTCGTAGTGTTGATCCACAGAGAAATAGTCCGCCAAAGACGTTGATGTTGCTTAGCAACCGGACACGCTGTGGTTGATAAGTGACCCGACTACTTGCAGAGTAATAACAAAGACGTGAATAAGGCAAAAAATCCACTTTCCTTGACAGCGGTCAAGTTTGGTGTGCATAAAAGTACAGACGGACCAATTACGAACTACTGCAGCTGCTGATGCCATCTCTCCAAGTTATAAAGTAGCCGCACCCACCCCAAACCAATCGGAATAAGTGTATAGGCTACATGTTGACTATAGCAGACTACACCACCTCTTCTATTCCGATCAGAGAATTGTATTCCGATTGAGGCGTATATAAAAAAAAAATTCTGATCGAGCTGTTCTTCCACTTCTTATCTGATCAGAAGTGTCCGTGTAAATCTCTATATTGAACTTGGTGTTATTTGATGTTATTGAGTTAGAATTTAGATACAACATGATGTTACTTGATGTTAAATCAATAAATTTGAAAATGTTAAGCTTTTCATATTTCATTAGCATTGTTGGGGCCGGTGGGGCTTGAAAATACCCCCTTGTCCAAAGTGGGGGATGACCGAAAAAGTTTGAGAACCACTGATCTAGGGGAACCCACACATATTGACGCCCATTTCCAGAACACATAACTTAATAAAAGGACTCACCCCCAGAGGAAGACTCTACAACAAGGCCCAGCTCTGCCAGGAGAGCAGCAACGATCAGGATTTGAACAGAAAACATCTTTCCTCAGTTCTGACCCAACTCTCACTCTTCAGATGTTGTGAGCCCATCCTTTATAAAACTGTTAACCCGCCCATCAGGAAGCATCCCCCCCTTGAACAGCCAATGAGCAGCCTGCTTTCTTTTTCCCTTCCAACTTTCCAGGTTGTTGTTTTTGTAACGATGGTCTTGGGAACTTTCGGTTTCAGTTCACAAAACCTCAAACATCCCCTTAAAACCATTCCAAGTGTACTTATGTATTTTGCATGTTGACATAAATCATTTCTTTCGTGCATTTGTTGGAAAAGTTGTTTTTCAGAGGGTCAACAGGGATTGGGGTGATTTTATTTTGGATTCTCCCCCAACAAGAAAACCAACGCCCAGATGGAGAGCTCTTTGCTTCATACACACCCCTCAGAACTTCCCCAAAAACACAACTATGGACTGGTAACCATCACTGGGTGTTCTCTGAGGCAGTGTGTGAACACCATGGTGTACTGGGGGTAACCATGACTACTCAGTGTTATGAAGGCCCTGTACTGGCCTGGGATGATGACTTCATCTTGGAAACTCCAGACAGCCTATTAGACAGGTCAATACATGTTGTATTGTACTTTATCATTCAAGTATTCAGCAGCATTCATCCAAATGGCTTTCAGTGAATTGAGATGACAGCAGTGAGAGAAATATGCATTCCCACACTGAATAGTTGATTACTGGCTGACTACTGCTTTAATGTCCTGCGATATTTCGACCAGAGCTTCCACCCACCGTCTCTCAAACGGAGCCTGCCTTACAGCCAACTATTGAGAGAACGCCGCGTCTCTGATAACGATGAGGTATTTGAGCGAAAAGCGGGGGAACTTTGTCAAATATTCCTTGACAGGGGTAGGGCTGGCGCTAGGTTTCGGCGACTAGGCGGTCGCCTACGGCGACAAAAGCGTTGGGGGCGACAAAAGCGTTGCAGGCGCCCCCTGGTGGCGGCCTTAATGAATGAATTAATTAATTTTAATGAAAAAAGCGAAATAAAAAACATGCTGTCCAAACAAGCTTCGAAATGGAACGGAGAATTGGGGGAGCGGGGGCACAACAGCAACCACCACTGAAGCTCGCTGAAGCTCCCCCCCTCGCTAATAAATTTCACCTAGGGCGTCATATTATATAGCGCCGGGCCTGGACAGAGGCTATGCAGACAACTTGGTGCGTAATTGTCTAGAGCGTGTGCGCATTATCCAACGTGCCAACTTATTGACCAATCGGATTAAACAGAATAGCTCCAACAACAATCCAGTTACCTTGGTGTCCACTTATGGTCAGATTTCAAATAGCTTACAGAATATTGTGCATCGCCCCTGGCACATTGTAAGAAGTGAGTCACTCTAACACTGGCCATACTTTTCAGTTGGTGCGATTGCACCTCCCTGCACCTGCCCAGCTGCCTTTTTTTCCTTTAAAATTCCACATGGTAATTTTAAGTGCTTCAACTGTGCACCGTGGGATTTCATGCTCCCAGAAAAATTATTCACATTCCATAACAAGCTGGATATACAAAGTAAAGGGCAGAATTACCTGCTTATCCACTTTCATTTTATTTGCTGACGTGCCCAGTAGCGGTTAATGGCCGAGCTCACCAGGGAGGCAAACACAACGCGCATTCATGAACGCGCACAGTACAAACGCACATGCATCTCTTTTCTAAAGTGTAGGCTCAGTGGCTAGCGCTGCACCATAGGCCTACTCAGAGTAACGCCGGCCAGCTTCCTGCCTTGCGAAGGCATTTCACATTTCCAAAAATTGAATGGAATATTCAGTAATAAACACACATTGCACATTGAACATTTGAAAAAAAAAAAATTCATCATCACGTGAATCTTTTTTTTTTTAATCATGAAGAGGCATTCTCTCCGTTGTCACCTCTAAAGAATCCCAACTGGACGTGCCCTTGTGGGCTACTACTTTACGTGGGCAAAACTAAGCGACATTTGAGGCCCCGTTTACATGAGGACGCTTGCGGGTAAAAACGATAAAATATTTTGTCGGAAGTGCCTTTCGTTTAGACGGTGACAGCGTTTTTTGGGCCATGAAAATGCATAAATCTGTAAACGCCCTCCAGAGTGGAAAAGTTGAATACGCTCCACCCGTAGCGTTTCCGTCTACACTGCCAAGACGCGAAACACTGCTCAGATCTGCTCACGTCGTGTACACGTTTACGTCACACACATGTGCCAGTGCAAGGAAATAAACAAACATGTCAGATTATTTCCATGCGTCGGACCCTATACGGATAGTATCAGTGAAGTCAAATTTCGTCTGACCGGACGAAATTTTTCTTGTTACCGGCGGTAGCCATGTTCTGTTTTTCGCGGCGCAGTAAGATTCTACGCATGCGCTCAGACATGACGGTGTTGTGTGATAGTGTATCACAGCACCACCTAGCCGCCTGGCATGCATACCCCATCAAATTCAACACACTTTTGCGTCACCGTATGCACGCAGATTTCCTTCCCAAAAACGCTCGTCTAAACGTGGAATAAAAAGTGAAGACACGACACCACTTTTGCGCCTTCTGTTTAGACCGTCATCGTGTAAACGTAGCCTTAATCTTTGAGCACAAATGCGCAATAAGAAAGAATGACGTCAACTCATGAGTCGCATTAGAGTTGGCCAATCGGCTTCCAAGAGGGGGGAATGTGAGATTAGCCTCCTACACCGAGAGGCTTGTTATATATTTAATTTAAACACCTGTATCCCGAATGGGATGAATGGAGATTTGTCACAAGATGTTTCTTATAAATATAATGTATTTTAATTACCTCGCCGGTGACATAACGATGTCCAGTCATAGGAATTTGAAGGAACTTTTAACGTAACAAAACTAGGTCACTGAAAACGCGAATTCAACGGCAAAAATCCCACACAAAACAAACACCGGTTACCCCGGCAATCCCCCACACGGTCTCCACACGTGCCAGGCCCCACCCTCCTGTTCTTCCAAGGCCCTACCCCAGCTGACCTAATGATTCGCCCACACACCGATTGACAAGAAGAACATTGCAATACATGCACATAGAACAACTGGCATAACGGACAATGAAATGCAATGCAACACATAACACACAAACTATTTAAATGTCCCAGGGTCGCTACAGTATTTTCATTCGTATGTTGCATATATGTAATTTATTCTCATCAATGGACTGTCTCAAGTAGTGACAATGATCACGTTTGGACTGGATCATTTAAATGCCATTGTTGCTGTTAGGGGGAGTCTTAATGAGAGCCGTGATTTAAGACTGTTACATCAACCCGGTATCACGTGATTTCGTTCTCATGCGCACAAACGTTAATCTATTACATCGTGTCCAAGAGCACGATTGTCCGACTTTTTTCGTGCTACACAGAACAAAATGTTAACCAATGCATTTTGAATGCGAGAGAGAGAGAGAGTGCGCAGACAGTACAGTGCACCTTCTAGTTATACTGGATATATATGTTGATATTTCTGATTTTTTAATCAGACCTCCTCAATAACTGAAACGAACGTGCTCCACAGAACGCGCGTATCTCAGACAATTAAAGTGCTCCACACAACGGAATTAGAGAGAGAGAGAGAGCGATCGAGAGAGGCTTCAGAAGGGTAGTGCGCAGATAGTACAGTTCACTCTCATATATTTGTCAATATTTCCATTTTTGCATTTTTGAAGCAGAAAAAAAACTCAAAAACTGAAAATAAATAAAATAACTGTGCTCCACAGAACGAAATGTAATCTAATGCATTCTGAATGGGAGTGTTTCTCAGATGTTAACCCTATATACAGTCTCATCTCATCTCATCTCATCGTCATACGCTTATCCGGGGTCGGGTCTCGGGGGCAGCAGCTCAAGCAGGGGGCCCCAGACTTCCCTTTTCCAAGCCATATTGACCAGCCCTGATGGGGAATCCCGAGGCGTTCCCATGCCAGTGTTGAGATTTAATCTCTCCACTTAGTCCTGGGTCTTCCCCGAGGTCTCCTCTTCACTGGTCGTGCCTGGAACACCTCCCAAGGGAGGCGCCCAGTGGGCATCCTTACCAGATGCCCGAACCACCTCAATGGCTCCTTTCTAAGCAAAGGAGCAGCGGCTCTAATCCAAGTTCCTCACGGATGACTGAACTTCTCACCCTATCCCTAAGGGAGAAGCTAGCCACCCTCCTGAGAAAACTCATCTCGGCCCCTTGTACCCGCAATCTCGTCCTTTCGGTCATCCCCCATCCCTCATGACCATAGGTGAGGATAGGAACGAAGATTGACCGATAGATGGAGAGCTTTGCCTAGCGGCTCAGCTCTCTTTTCACAACGGTGCGGTAAAGTGAACGCAATACCGCCCCCACTGCTCCAATTCTCTGGCCAATCTCACGCTCCATCGTACCCTAACTCGCGAACAAGACCCTGAGGTACTTGAACTCCTTCACTTGGGCTAAGGACTCCTTTCCTACCCGGAGTAGGCAAACCACCGGTTTCCTGCTAAGAGTCATGGCCTCAGATTTAGAGGTGCTGATCCTCATCCCAGCCGCTTCGCACTCGGCCGCCATCCGATCCAGTGAGTACTGAAGGTCACAGGCCGATGATGCCATCAGGACCACATCATCTGTAAAGAGCAGTGATGAGATCCCCAGACCACCGAACTGCAACCCCTCCCCACCACGACTACGCCTCGCTATCCTGTCCATGAATATCACAAACAGGATTGGTGACAAAGCGCAGCCCTGGCGGAGGCCAACACCCACTGGGAACGAGACTGACCGGCTGCCGAAAACCCGGACACAGCTCTGGCTTTGGGAGTACAAAGATTGGATGTCCCTGAGGAGAGCCCCCCCCCACCCCATACTCCCGCAGCACCTCCCACAGTTTCTCCCGGGGAACCCGGTCATATCCCTTCTCCAGATCCACAAAACACATGTAGACCGGATGGGCATACTCCCAGGCCCCCTCCAGGATCCTTGCGAGAGTGAAGAGCTGGTCCGTAGTTCCACGTCCGGGGCGGAAACAGCATTGTTCCTCTTCAATCCGAGGTTCGACGATCGGCCGAACCCTCCTTTCCAGCACCTTGGAGTAGACTTTACCAGGGAGGCTGAGAAGTGTGATACCCCGGTAATTGGCACACACCCTCTGGTCCCCCTTTTTGAACAGGGGGACCACCACCCCAGTTTGCCACTCCTTTGGCACTGTACCAGACTGCCACACAATGTTGAATAGGCGTGTCAACCATGACAACCCCTCAACAACCAGACCTTTTAGCATTTCTGGCTGGATCTCATCAATCCCTGGGGCTTTGCAACTGCAGAGATATTTAACTACCTCAGTGACTTCCATCAGGGAAATTGACGACGAACCACCTCGAGCTCTGCCTCCATCATAGAGGGCGTGTTAGTCGGATTCAGGAGTTCCTCAAAGTGTTCCTTCCAACGTTCGACTACCTCCTCAGTTGAGGTCAACAGAGTCCCATCCTTACTGTACACAGCTTGGATGGTTCCCCGCTTCCCCCTCCTGAGGTGCCGGACGGTCTTCCAGAAACACTTTGGTGCCGACTGAAAGTCCTTCTCCATGGCCTCTCCGAACTTCTCCCACACTCACTGCTTAGCCTCCGACACGGCAGCGGCTGCAGCCCTTTGAGCCCATCGGTACGCTGCAACTGCGTCAGGAGTCTTCCGGGATAACATATCCCGAAAGGCCTCCTTCTTCAGTCGGACGGCTTCCCTGACCACCGGTGTCCACCACGGTGTCCGAGGGCTTGAGGAACCTAATACCCTGAGGCCAAAACTCACCGCCGCCGCTTCAGCAATGGAGGTTTTGAACACAGCCCACTCTGGCTCAATGCCCACAACCTCCACAGGAATGCTATAATGTGCCGGGCTCCGTGGCAAACCCGGCCACCAGGCGCTCGCCAACGGGCACTCCGTCTGGGCCTGGCTCCAGACGGGGGCCCCGGGCTTCCTCCGGGCAGGGTCTTTCCTCCTCTTGATTGTTTTTCCATGGGGTCTTGGTGAACCTATATACTATATATACCTATATATATATACAGTATATACTGTATATATGATAATTACATTATATATAGCAGAGGCCTGCTTAAGCCCATCAGTTACTTGGCTCCGCAGTGCATCAGTGTCTCTCTCTATGACTCCCTTTCTCTCTTTTCCACTGTGTTTCGAGAATATTGATATAACGAGAAAGGATGTAATGATAACGGCAAGAAAATAAAGTACCTAACACCGTCTCCCGGTACTCACCTCAGTAACTCACTAAAAAAGTTATTTGCAGCACTGTACGTCATATAAACAGTCTAAAGCAAAGGGAGCAAAAAAGCACAATTTCAGCCCTTTAAGCAAGGACCAAAGACAACTTGGATTTGATTTCTCTATTTATTTGAGTCTGAAAGTGCATATCGCCAGGCTTCAGGAGTAACAGAATGATTCAGCTTGAAAGACAACGCTTTTGTCAGATGCCTGAGATTGGATTAAATGAAATGGAAAATGATATGTTGTCGAGCTCCTAAGAAGCACGAGGTGCTTAAATGTTCTAGACCAGGGGTCTGCAACCTTTTCTATCAAAAACAATTTTTCTTCCTCTTCCGCCAAATAAAATGTGTCTGGAGCCACAAAACATATTTGATACCAAAGCTTATATGTATAATACATAGTTACATGATATATATAAAAACTATAGTTTGTTGCATTTAAGAATGACAATAAAGGAAACTGTTGACATTTTGTAACTTTTATTACCAGTTAAACCAGATAAAACAAAGAAAACACCAAACACACAGATAAATCTAAGAATGATAAATAAGAAAAAACATGACTACAGCAGCACTGATTGAAAACATGACTGACATTGTCTTTTACATGTGTAAAAATCTCCTTTTTCACACAGAATTAATTACTGCTTCTCTATTATTCGTTGACTATGGTCGGTTATATTCTTCACAGTCTTTGTCATCATATCTGACTTTCTATTTAGTTTTAGTCATAGTCTTAGTCAACTAAATGAACCTTGCTGGAGATGCAGTGGGTAGGCTAATTTTGCTGACAGCAGCCATGTTTGCTGTTTGGACAGTAGATACCAGTGCTGCAAGACACTACAAAAGGTGGGAGATGTGGTTGGATAAGTACAAAACAGATGAAACAAAGCTGCTGGACTTTATTTTATTTTATGTAGGTTGAATGAATGAATCTATTTATCTATCCATCATTATATATCTGTCTATCCATCTGTATGTATAAAGGTTGTGTTCATGTTCATGTTAATACATGATTACACATGATACCCTTTAAAAAAAAATACAGGGCAGGCGGAACGGACCGGGTAGTGACACTGTTCAGAGTTGAACTAAAAAGAAAAAAACACTTCTTTTTTTTGAGAGCCACTGGAGAGCGGCAAAAGAGCTGCATGCAGCCGCAGCTTGCCGACCCCTGTTCTAGACTGATGAGGTTTTGGATGCAGTAAAAAGATGTTGCCGTAGAGGGCGCCAGAGATCACAGGTCCATCATCCGAACTGACCCGAAGTGACAGTTATTGAAGAGCAGGCTGTAGTCGGAGCCGCCAGCCTTGACGAAATCTCCCACTGTCTTTTTCCCCCGGAAATCTTTTGTTTCCAAAAACTAGACACATGAAGCATCATTTTTTTTTTAGGAAATACAAAAAATCACAGAGACCATCGAAGATAAACAGCAGTGATGTCCAGACTAATGCAGTGGGAGTGGCAGGTTTTGTTCATCAGCTCGAATAACCCTAGCCCATCATTTATTGGGGGGCAGGTCCTCCCCCGGCCCCCATGGACACGCCCCTGAATAAATAAACACTTTTAGGGCTTCTTACCTGCCAGATATTGCTCATATGTCTCGCGTCCACTACCACGGTCTGAGAACTGATGCCAAAACCGGCTCCCTTATGGACCAACCATGTGGACTCGTCACGCAACGTCACCCTAGAGAGGGAAACGGTATGGGAACGTCCACCAGAGGGCAGCATTTAATTAACCTGTACCAAATTTGAAGAATATTAAACTCGGGTACAATAATTCAGAGATCCAACCTGCCAAAAAAAGTGATTTTAGTCTCTTATTTTTTTAAATTATTTAATATCCGTTCTATTTTGTCAAACTGTAATGCATAATTATAGCAAATATAATGTATTCAAGAACACATTTTATAATGTAATTGAAGTAAATAAATAATTATTTAATGCAATAAACCAAAACGGTAAACCAGCACAACCATTTAAATGAAAAAACAACAAAGGTTAGATTATTTCATCTGAAAACCATTAACCATGGTCCAAGCACCGATACAATACTGTAGCAGTTGCATTGGGTGAACAGAGTTGATTGCGTTCTAGGACTGTGCACGAGTTAAGTGGGACTGACATCACTCCTGTGTGGCTGAGGGGTCCTAACTTGTAGTTTTTGCTCCACAGTGGTCTCCACATCCTGACAGCCCAATAGACCGGCGAGTTGTAAAGTCGGTTCAGGTCTGACGCATCCGAGAGATCGTAGCTGTAGGATCCGGCGCCCTATGCAGGACCTAAACAGCGACAGAAGAATGTTGAAACAGCTTTTTAGAGATATTACATAGCTCTGTACACAGGGAGTATCATCTCTCCCTCTGGGGGGCTAGGGTCAGGGAGGGTGTCATACAGGTATGGCCTGTTAAGCCCTTTGATTAATGGCTATTCAAAGCTATTTAAAACTGAATTGTACCCAGCTACACTTTTTTATAATTGAACAGTATGGAGTTAGAATCATGCCAAAACCCCCACACACACACACACGTGTTTTACTCACGCACAATGATTCACTCACACACACACACACACACACACACACACACACACACACACACACACACACACACACACACACACACACACACACACACACACACACACACACACACACACACACACACACACACACTCAGAAACATATTTCTTCAAGTACAAACTAAAATCTTTCAACTACAAACTAAAATCTTAAGTACAAAACAATTCTACAAGTACGGAACTAAAAGTTGCGCGTGGCTCTGAATGCATTTGTGTGTGGATAAGCGGAAAATTAGTGCCAAAAGTCACGAAACAAAACAAATATCCTGTGATTCACACTACAAGACATTTGTTTGTCACGTGACTTTTGGCACTAATTTTCCGCCTTGCTGATCCACACACAAATGCATTCAGATCCATGCGCAACTTGTAGTTCCGTACTTGAATTGTTTTGTACTTGAAGGAATTTTTTTTGTACTTGAAAGATTTTAGTTTGTACTTGCAAGATTTTAATTTGTACTTGAAGAAATATGTTTCTGAGTGTGTGTGTGTGAATCATTGTGCGTGAGTAAAACACGTTTTGTGTGTGTGGATCGTTGTGCGTGAGTAAAACACGTTGTTTGTGTGTGGGGTTTTGGCATGATTCTAACTCCATAGAACAGTTGTTATATTAAACATGGCCTGCATCATGCATATAGGGTTAATTTGATCTCTATATCTAGGGGAACCCACACATATTGACGCCCATTTCAAGAACAGAGTACTAAATAAAAGGACTCACCCCCAGAGGAAGACTCTACAACAAGGCCCAGCTCTGCCAGGAGAGCAGCAACGATCAGGGTTTGAACAGAAAACATCTTTCCTCAGTTCTGACCCAACTCTCACTCTTCAGATGTTGTGAGCCCATCCTTTATAAAACTGTTAACCCGCCAATCAGGAAACATCCCCCCCTTGAACAGCCAATGAGCAGCCTGCTTTCTTTTTGCCTTCCAACTTTCCAGGTTGTTGTTTTTGTGTGAGCTTGGCAACTTTCGGTTTCAGTTCCCAAAACCTCAAACATCCCCTTAAAACCGTTCCAAGTGCTCTCATTTTACAAAGCATGAGACACCACACGTACCTAAATGTTGTAATATGTCACCTTGATGTTGTAAGTGTACTTATGTATTTTGCATGTTGACATAAATCATTTCTTTCATGCATTTGTTGGAAAAGTTGTTTTTTCAGAGGGTCAACAGGGATAGGGATGAATTCATTTTGGATTGTCCCCCAACAAGAAAACCAACGCCCAGATGGAGAGCTCTTTGCTTCATACACACCCCTCAGAACTTCCCCAAAAACACAACCATATTTTAATAACAACTATGGACTGGTAACCATCACTTGGTGTTCTCTGAGGCAGTGTGAACACCATGGTGTACTGGGGGTAACCATGACTACTCAGTGTTATGAAGGCCCTGTACTGGCCTGGGATGATGACTTCATCTTGGAAACTCCAGACAGCCTTCTATTGCTCAAGACAGGTCAATACATGTTGTATTGTACTTTATCATTCAAGTATTCAGCAGCATTCATCCAAATGGCTTTCAGTGAATTGAGATGACAGCAGTGAGAGAAATATGTATTCCCACACTGAATAGTTGATTACTGGCTGACTACTGCTTTAATGTCCTGCGATATTTAGACCAGAGCTTCCACCCACCGTCTCTCAAACGGAGCCTGCCTTACAGCCATTGAGAGAACGCCGCATCAGGGAGAACAAGATGCCGACTTGGTGGACCAACTGGATAAAATGAATAGCTCCAACAACAATCCAGTATCCTTTATGTCCACTTATGGTCAGATTGCAAATAGCTTGGAAGAATACTGTGCATCGCCACTGGCACATTGTAAGAAGTGACTCGGACACTGGCCATACTCTTCAGGATCCGCAGCTGCAATAGAGGAGCACCCAGCCTGAGAGACGGTGCACCTGCACCTCCCTTCACCTGCCCAGCCGCCTTTTCCCTTTAGAACTTATGGTAGTTTGAAGTGCTTCGACTGTGTAGCGTGCGATTTCATGCTCACAGAAAACGCATTCATGCATCCCATAACAAGGATATACAGGATATACAATGTAAAGGATTACCTGCTTATCCACTTTCATTGTGTATTTACTGGCGTGCCCTTGTGGGCAACATTACTTGGATAAAACTAAGCGATAACTATAAAGCAGAATCGTTGAGCACAAATGCGCGATATGAAAGAATGACGTCTTACTGACTCATCAGTCGCATTAGAGTTGGCCAATCAGCTTCCAAGAGGGAGATCCGCCTCCTACAGCGAGAGGCTTGGGGCTCATGGACCTATTAACCACCGCCGATTCATTCCTATGAAAAGTGCTCAATGGCGCAGGGCAACATAAAGGAGAGATTTGCTTCCGCATCATGGAGGTCTCAAGCCAGGCCCTAGGGCATGACGTGCCGGATGCAGAAATACTCGGGTTTTCTAGCATTCTTAGCATTATAGCATCATAAGCGAGGGGTCTGAGCCATGCACCTATTAAAGAAAGGACAGCGGATTAATTACCACTCGAGACAAACACGAGAAGTTAATGGAGCCGTGCACTGAGCCCTCTCGGATGCTGCGACGGAACGTTGTTTCACTGCGACTCCTTTCAGCTGCCCACCCCTCCTTCTCCTGCAAACAGCGGCTAATAAAACGCTTGAAAAGCGATAGGTAGATTGACGAACACAGAGCTTGTGACATCCGTCAGCAACACGCAAGCTTAAAATGGCGTCGAGCGGGTGATCTACTGACGGTATTGTGTGTATAAAATGTATTTTTTAATAAACAATCTGTACGCTTGCAAAATTCTCAATGCCTCGTTTTATATGTTAAGACCCTTATTATACTACCAAAGAAGTGTCGGGCTACTTCTAGCCTTTTAAGTGGTTTAAAATAGCGATTTAGTTTTTACCATAACCACTGCCCCCTTCGTTCCAAGTTTATAGCGTTTTGCTAGAATCGGCTAAAAACGGCCAACTGAAGAAAGCGTCTATATGCGGTTCTTGTGCTCCAAAATGAACGGTTTAACTCATACAAAACATATTTCAAACCCATTTTAACACCGGAATCACCCTTTAAAGCAACATGCCACCGACGGAGTTTACGGACTCTAAGGCGAAGACGCAAGAGACGCTGTGAAGCAGCAGAATAGAAGGGAAGAAAATACAATTTAAAATAATGGATACCAAACCGGAAACATTATTTGAAACTAAATGAAATAATTTATTGCTGGTTGTTACCAGCAATTGCTGGTTATTAAGTACACAATATACACCGAATGAAAATGAAATGCAGACTTTTTTTTTCACATTTAAGAAAGACTACAAGGGCCTCTACTATTCGTAGAGACCCTTGGTATATATTTAATTTAAACACCTGAATCCCGAATGGGATGAAGGAAGATTTGTCCCCAAGTTGTTTCTTATAAATATAATGTACGTTCATTCGTATGTATACATAAATGTAATTTATTCTCATCAATGGGCTGTCTGAAACATTAGTGACAATGATCATATATGGAGTGGATAACATTTAATTGTAGCCGTCAATGGGGTTGTGTTAATGGTTGGTTATTCAAGACTGGTCAAACAGTTTAATTGCTGCACACTGAAGAAGGCACACGCCAAAACATCTGTGCAGATAAAAGAGCATTCATCCATAGTCACGCATCCCTCCTACTTGACTTGATCTGACTGTTCAGGCCAGCACTCATAAATACACACTGAGTGAAGCCTGCTCCTATCCTAACTTACGATGCGATATTTAGATCCATGTGTATATGGAGGTGGTCAGCCTTAACAGACATCTTTATTGAGCCATGTCGATTATCACAATAAAAAGATTGATGCTTTCATGAAGATTAATGCACGAATAATGTCAATAGATGCCAATAGAGGCTAGCCATTAGCCAGGAGCCAATAGCCAGGAGCTAATAGATGGCAGCCATTAGCCAGGAGCCATTAGCCAGGAGCCAATAGCCAGGAGCCAATAGATGGCAGCCATTAGCCAGGAGCCAATAGATGGCAGCCATTCCTACATTAGAGCAGCCCGTCATGGTATTTCGTCCATCATTGTGATTGGTTGATAAACCACAGACCTCTTAGGGCCGGTAACCTCAGTGCTACCTGTATGAAGGTACTGACCGTTGGATGGAACAGCTGTGCTGGATGATATTGACATTTCATTGGATGTAAAAACAGGCTGTGGTATCGGCACTTGCTGTTTATTTGAAAAAAATGTGGCTCGGGCCTCTCCCAGGTCCTCTGGGTCTCCCTGGGGGGCGTCCACCTCTCCCTCTCCCCCCCCTCCCTCCGCCTCGTTCCCCATAGCCTTCTCTCTTCCTCCTGGCCGCCGCCCTCCCTCCTCCTCCTCCTCTTCCTCCCTCCCCCCCATCCTCCTCCTCCTCCCCCTCCTCCTCTCCCTGCGCCCACAGGCCGTCCGAGGCCCCTGGGGGCTGGTCCGCGGGCCCCGGGGGCTCCAGCGGGTCCCTGGACAGCAGGATCCAGAGGGCCGGGACGTTGCGGCTGACCGTCAGTCCGTCCAGCCCGGCTCCGGGCTCCAGGGGCTCCCACAGCTCTCGCACGGCGCGGTACTGCAGCTCCGTGCGCTGGTGCACGCCGCCACCGCCCCGTAGCCGCCGCTTCACCATCTCCGCGCACGTGATGGCCTTGGAGATGCCCTTCCCCGTCGCCGTGAAGACGATCTGCCTGCTGAGCGGCTTTGGGTCCACGGGGACCTCCGGGACCTCCGGGACCTCCGGGACCTCCGGGGCCACCGGGACCCCTGCAGTGGCTCCGCCTTCCGGCGGGCGGTCCCCCTTGTGAAGGGGGCGCGGCCGGGGCGCCTCCACATGGCTCAACGCGAAGCCCATGATGTTGCGGATCTTGCTGCCGTCCTTGACGCGTACCTGCGGCGTGCCGGCGGGCAGGTGGAGGAACGGGCAGCGGGCGGGGTCCTCCTCCGTGCTCGCCTTGCGGTAGTTCTCCATCTGGACCACGGAGCGGGACGCGCTGCTGGGGAGCGAGGGACGGGGACACAGGGAGGGGAACGGCGGGAGGTTACCTTCAGTCACTCGGGGCTTTTATCCAACGTGAAATGTAGGTATTGGATGTTAATATTTAAATTGGTACGGGGTCCGAGGGGATAGAAACATGCGTTACCAGGCCTAGTAACGCATGTGCCACACACACACACACACACACACACACACACACACACACACACACACACACACACACACACACACACACACACACACACACACACACACACACACACACACACACACACACACACACACACACACACACACACACACACACACACACACACACACACACACACACACCACACACAATTTCGGTCTGGGGTCTTTCGGAGCCAGGAGAGCGACTGGCCTTCAGATCAATCCTCTCCTCAGTCCCGCTGTGCTCACCATAAGCAGGGTTTTTATAAAAACGAATTTTCATTTTCTAATAATGTTTGAACATTGCTGAGAAAGGTGACCGATATAAATGTGGTTTACGATATGACACACATGCTGTGGTTTGATTCATTCTCCAGTGTTTGGATGAGTTGCTGAATTAGACTAACCTGCTAAACAAGATGTTGGTAATCCATCATCAACTCCACATAATCCTGAACGTACATCCAGCGAGTTACTTTTTACTTTACCCGGCTTTAAATTAACTTATTTCCAAACTTGTATGTCTGATCAGAGCTACTGCAACATCGCCAGACTGCCCACGTTTGTTTCCTTCCTAGATTTGCGTTAACGTATATTGACCCCAGCTGCCGCAAACTGCAGCGCATTGGTGGAGCATTGCAGCTTTTAAACAACAGAGGTCGCCAGAGTCAAGGCTGTCTGTCTGTCCTAGCTCTGCTTCAATCAAATATTTTCTCTACCTCGATTCTAAAATGCCGCACTTGAAGTCGACTTCAATCGATGCACTTCGCATGATCCCTGCAATTTCTGGGTTGTATCTTGTGCTTTGGATAAGGCGTCCGCCAAAACATAAACAAACAACATAATGTAAAGGTAATGAGTGTTCTTTGGTCTGTTTACGTATGTGACACTTGATGGACGCAAGGGTTCTGCAGTCTGCACACAGGGCACTCCTACAAGGAGCTGAAGCAGATGGTGATGGCCCTTCAGTGGACCACTCACTTTTAAAAGTACAACTGTTGGTGGCTGATCCACTAAAAGGGATCTGCTTTGTCCCTGTTTCTACTGTCTCCCCACTGCCTCCTCCAGTGTCTCCTCCACTGTCTCCTTCAGTGTCTCCTTCAATGTCTCCTTCAATGTCTCCTTCAATGTCTCCTCCTGCTGGTTCCCAGAACCTCATGCACAGTAATGATTTAAACAGAGTTTGAGTCTTGTAACTTTTTATTTAACTGTGTTTATTGTGTGATCATAAATGTTGGTTTTTGGAAAAAGAAGAAGACAGCACAATACTGAGATTCCACAGGAAAAGTGTACAAATATAATGTGATGTGGTGCTGCTTGCAGAACAACGTTGTGAACTTTAATGATCCGTGAATTCCACTGTACATCCATGTTTTCAGAAGACAGAAGGAGCTGAGATAAATGTCCAAGTCCTTGTTGAAACGTTTGCTAGTTCTGAGCTGAGCTGAGGTCAGAGGTCAGGTAGAGTTGACAAACAGAACCTAAGATATAGTGTAATGTAACACCATTGCCAATAGTACAGAGCAGATATTGGCATACAATAATCACAGAAATGCATGAAGTAAAAGGGTGTTTAAAACGGCATGAATATCACTCTATCTATGTGAAGTAGAAATAGTAACAATAGTCTTTAATAAGTACACCCACCATTGATGCGCATCCAAAGACAAGATAAATGATTTGTTTGATATGAACGACTCTCCTGTAACAGATGCATATCATTAATTCAATATAAATCAATATAAATCAATGATCAGATTGAAAGAGAGGTGCATGTCTGCTTGATTCATCCACAGAGAAACACACCAGGGGGAAAGGTATTCTACGCTCTTCCTCTTCTGCTGGATTGCTTTCTGTTTCCACATCAAGTATCTCACGCCAAGTTCCCTTCTTGTATTCCTCGCAGGACTTCCTGGAATATTTCCAAGTGGACGGATCAGTAACATTTATGCCACTTGTTTGGTGTGTGATATAATTGTTGTTTTTTAGATGTCAATTATAGTCCCTTCATCATCCTATGCGAACTGAGAAACATCCGTCTCTATCCTCCCGATCCCAAATGCTGTCTGAGTCCACCATGAGGCCTCAGCGGTGTGTGATCCTGATTTGGCGGGCCGCAGACGTGTGCCTGCGCCCTGGCGCTGGAGGCCTGGTCTACGTCGGTCTCCCAGTGAAGGTTCCACAACTCTGCATCTGCTTGTGTCCACATACATGACGGTGAGATGCTGCCCCCCCCCCCCCCCCCCCCAAGGTTTCACCTGAGTACTGGTTGGCTGGCCACATGTTGGGCGGGCTTGTAGAATGAAAGAGACCAATGAATGGAGGGGGGGGGGGAGTGAGTGGTCTGTTGATGCTGCTGAAGAAGCAAGAGGGAGCTTAGGCAGCCGAGTTAGAGGTTAGAGTTAGCCCAGGGTTTATGGGTTAGAGTTAACCCAGGGTTTATGGGTTAGAGTTAACCCAGGGTTTATGGGTTAGGGTTAACCCAGGGTTTATGGGTTAGGGTTAACCCAGGGTTTATGGGTTAGAGTTAAAACAGGGTTCATGGGTTAGGGTTAACCCAGGGTTTATGGGTTAGAGTTAACCCAGGGTTTATGGGTTAGGGTTAACCCAGGGTTTATGGGTTAGGGTTAACCCAGGGTTTATGGGTCAGGGTTAACCCAGGGTTTATGGGTTAGAGTTAACCCAGGGTTTAGGGGTTAGGGTTAACCCAGGGTTTATGGGTTAGGGTTAACCCAGGGTTTAGGGGTTAGGGTTAACCCAGGGTTTATGGGTCAGGGTTAACCCAGGGTTTATGGGTTAGGGTTAACCCAGGGTTTATGGGTCAGGGTTAACCCAGGGTTTAGGGGTTAGGGTTAACCCAGGGTTTATGGGTTAGGGTTAACCCAGGGTTTATGGGTTAGGGTTAACCCTGGGCTTATGGGTTAGGGGTAACCTAGGGTGTATGGGTCAGGGTTAACCAGGGTTGGGGTAACCAGGGTTTATGGGCTAGGTTTAACCCCGGGTTAAGGTTAGCCGCGGTCTCCAGATCCTCTACGTGTCTCGCCGCTGTCGGCTCTTCCTCTTGGCCTTGCGTGCGTACAGGAAGTACATGGTGTGGCCGGCGGTGATGAACAGCACGGAGATGATGACCAGGATGCCGAAGTGCTGCGGCTGCGGCGCGGCGATGACCATGATGAAGTGCAGCAGGTCCATCAGGTAGTTCATGGAGCTCTGCACCCCGTTGACCACGCCCCGCTCCGACTCACAGATGCTCTCCTGGAGGAGCTGGGTCACCGTCAGGTCGAAGGACCACAGGCCTGCGGACACAACGGACAGATGGGTGGACCAGGGACAACGGACAGACTGGGTGGACCAGAGGACAACAGACAGGGACAGGGATGGACCAGGACAGACGGGTGGACCAGCGGACAGACGGAGCAGATGGGTGGACCAGGGACAACGGACACGACGGGTGGACCAGAGACAGTGGACAGACGGGGGGTGACCAGGGGACAGGAGGACAGACAGGTGGACCAGGGACAGCAGCAGATGCGAAGGACCACAGGCCTGCGGACACAACGGACAGATGGGTGGACCAGGGACAACAGACAGATGGGTGGACCAGGGACAGCGGACAGACGGGTGGACCAGGGACAACGGACAGACGGGTGGACCAGGGACAGCGGACAGACGGGTGGACCAGGGACAGCGGACAGACGGGTGGACCAGGGACAACGGACAGATGGGTGGACCAGGGACAACGGACTGACGGGTGGACCAGGGACAACAGACAGATGGGTGGACAGAGACAGCGGACAGACGGGTGGACCAGGGACAACGGACTGACGGGTGGACACAGGGACAACGGACTGACGGGTGGACAGAGACAGCGGACAGACGAGTGGACCAGGGACAACGGACAGACGGGTGGACCAGAGACAGTGGACAGACGGGTGGACCAGGGACAGAGGACAGACAGGTGGACCAGGGACAGCAGACAGACGGGTGGACCAGGGACAGCGGACAGACGGGTGGACCAGGGACAGCGGACAGACTGGTGGACCAGGGACAACGGACTGACGGGTGGACAGAGACAGCGGACAGACGAGTGGACCAGGGACAACGGACAGACGGGTGGACCAGAGACAGTGGACAGACGGGTGGACCAGGGACAGAGGACAGACAGGTGGACCAGGGACAGCAGACAGACGGGTGGACCAGGGACAGTGGACAGACTGGTGGACCAGGGACAGAGGACAGACTGGTGGACCAGGGACAGCAGACAGACTGGTGGACCAGGGACAGCGGACAGACTGGTGGACCAGAGACAGTGGACAGACGGGTGGACCAGGGACAGAGGACAGACTGGTGGACCAGAGACAGCAGACAGACGGGTGGACCAAGGACAGCGGACAGACGGGTGGACCAGAGACAACGGACAGGGGGAAACACTGGGTCACCGGACAGCAATGATACCACGTGGTGGTTAGACTGGATCACTCGACCCTAGATCGCATGTCAGCAGTCTGATGGTTACACTGGTTAACTGGGGCCAACTGGGACAACTCCTTGCCTGTTCTGCCCCTGAACCCACCCCTAAAGCATCGGCCCCTGAACCCACCCCTAAAGCATCGGCCCCTGAACCCCACCCCTAAAGCATCGGGCCCCTGGGAACCTGAGCTGATGCCCCTGATGATGGGAGCCCCAGGGGGCTGTTTAACATAGGGGTTCCAAGGGGGCCAGATGCTTTAGGGGTTTGGCCCCAGCCAGGGGCCAAAACCCTAAAGCATCTGGCCCCTGGGAACCCCACCCCTAAATCATCAGGCCCCCAGGAACCCCTGCGTTAAACAGCCCCCTTGTGGGGGGCTGTGAGCAGGCGGTACGGGCCCCTACCCACCGACACGTGCCGTGATGACCCCGAGGAACAGCAGGATGATGGAGATGTAGGACTCGGGGGCGGTGCCCGAGGGCACGTTGTCGAACAGCACCGTGTTGTTGGTCCAGTGGATGGAGGAGCGGTCGGGCAGCAGCGGCTGGTTGCTGCCGCCTCCCAGCGGGTAAGAGTGCTTCTCCCTCTGGCTCGCCATCCGGCCCCCGCCGGGCGCGGCCGGTGAGGACGAGGAGCTGTTGTCGGTGTACGGCATGAGCAGCCGCAGGTCCATGGGGCTGCCGGGGGCGAACACCGAGCACACGCACAGCAGGAGGCAGCCCAGGTGCAGGCAGCTGGAGATGACGCCCGTGTTCACCAAGCCGTACGCCTTGCGCAGCTTGGTGAACATGACGGTGCCCATGAGGCCCGTGATGGCGGACACGCCCATCAGCAGGCTGAGCAGCGAGCCGCTGATGCCCTGGGTGTAGGCGTAGCCCGTGGTGATGCAGTCGAAGCCCAGCACGGTGGTGTACAGGAAGGCCAGGCCCATGCCGGCCAGGAACACGTCCTGCTGGTAGTACGCCGTCCAGCCGTCCCTGCAGGTGCTCAGCAGCTGCCGCAGCCTCTGGAAGCAGAGGGGCAGCCCGGCGACGGCCTTCAGGCTGAGGCTGCGCTCGCTGGGCTCCTCGGGCAGCGCCTGGGTCCCTCTGGCTCTGCTGCTTGTCACTGGTGGAGGAAGGAGATTGAGCTCGGTTTGGTGTTGGAGCTTTTGGGAGGAAGCAGCTGCTAGATGCTACGCCACAGGTGCAAGGACAGATGGAACGGATTTGGATCGGCTCTAGTCCAGTGTTTTTTGACCCACGGTGCACGAGTCAAATCTACAATAATATAAACAAGGTATCTTTTAAATATTGTTCAGCAAATAGTGGTGTGATGGCTTGTTATTATTTCAGGAATAGTGTTGCTTGGTGCATTCCATCGGGTTTCCAATGTGACGTCTTCCATGAGGACTGGATGAAGACACTGGCAGCATTAGCAGTGGCGCTGGCCTTCCTCCACTGTTTCCCACCGGCCACGGCCTCCTGCAGTAATACTCGGGGGCTCTGGCACTCTGCTCAGCCACTCCATGTGTGTTTATCTATGTCATCTATATCTATGAGGGGGTCCGCCAAAGGTCTTGATGACAAATAGTTATACAGCTAAAGTAAAAGGTCAGGAGCCACTGGCCCAGAGCACACGTTGCTCTGGAAGTGGTTTGCTCCTAGCCCCCTAACCCAACGCTATATCGAGACCTTTTAAGTCACCTTGGATGGCCGCCTCATGTTTACCATATGGTGAGGAAGCATTGAAGTTACTGCTCATGGCTGAAACAAAACTCCATATTGGCTTACGGCTTATAAAACTAGGCGGAAAACGACTCAATCCACAGATAACATATCAATGGCAATAAGGCATCAAATTCACATCGGTAATATCTTGGGTAGAAGTTAAACAGTTTTTAATTCCTTTAACTATGATTAAAATAACGACTATATATTAGTAGTTGTCTCCAAAAACATTTAAAAATACTGTTTTTGATTCAAACATGATCTCAAACGTATACATATAACATACGTATCCATGTATGTATGCGTATGCATATAACAGAGTTCTAAATCTGTAGTTTGAGGCGTTAACGAGGCGGTCTACTGCGGGGTGTACCGTGCGGCCGCCTCCGCGCCCCACTCTGAAGACAGGCCTCCTCCACGTCTGCGCCCGGGGGCTTCACCGACAGGGCCGGCACGATGCGGTACACGCGGGACAGGAAGAAGAACTCCACTATGAGGGACACCACGTTCCAGCCCAGGATGAAGCCGCACCCCACCACGTTGGAGGCCAGCGTCATGACCTGCCCCACCGCCAACGGAGCCAGGATGTTGGTCACCTGGTCGATCCGCCTCATTGTGGCGTTCATCCCTGTGGACGGACGCAAACGGTCATTCGCGGGGACGGACGTAAAGGCTCCTTCCTGAGACATTCTGTCCTGTGGACAGAGGTAAACGGTCATTCCAGTGGACGGAGGTAAACGGTCATTCCAGTGGACAGAGGTAAACAGTTATCCAGAGTTCAAAGGTCATTACTGTGGACAGAGTTAAACATCATCGACATAAACAAAGTTAAACGGTCATACCTGAGACACTCATTCATGCGGGCAGACTTGAAGTAACTTTTGAAATGCCGTGTTTTTCTCTTCTGCCCTTTTTTTTTTCTAAATCGATTCTAAAAGTTAAGGATGGGTGGGGTGTTCAGGTTGTGAACAAGTTATGAACCTATAACATCCCTCCCAGTTCAACCAGTGACGGGGGAGTAGGAATGGACCCACCAGCCAGGTGTCCGCGGTTGTATCCCGTGATGACCACGATCCAGTCCCTCTGAATGGCGATGGTCAGGGCAGTGCTCGCAAGGTTAGCCACATCTGCCAGGACGATCACCACCGTATAACAAACCACCTTGTGTAAGTTTTGTGATGCAACATGTTACTACACGTGGCAGCACAGGGTAGACTGTGGCTCAGGGGGGCGCCGACGGGGAGGGGCCGCCGACCGTCAGTGACGGATCAGACACAGCAGAGTGAACCATAGTCTACGGGGAATTATTATCGTCATCAAATGAAGTGGAGCTGCCCAGCATATACTCACAGTAAGCCAACCATCCCAAATCTGTTCGATCCACTGCTTGTATGAGAACACCAGCATGAGCACTATGCTACACACGGTCACTGAAACGTTCTGAATAAAGAGGGAGGCGTGTGCGACTAAAACAGGGAAAAACAAGTAGAGGTTATACATTTAAAACTTCAAAACAAGACGGTCAAATATCCTCACGACGTGCTCCGTCCCTCCTGAAGGAGGGGAAGTGCCCGGGGCTCACCCTTGTTCCTGGGGTTGCGATCGACCCAGTCTCCGATCAGAGCTCCCACCAGGAGCACCGAGCCGGCCACCACCAGGCCGAACACGGCCGTGAGCAGCAGGTTGCGGCCGTACAGCTCAATGAGGAAGACGGAGATGGCAAAGTGCCACATGCGGTCCCCCTGGTTTGATAGAGAAAGGACACGTGAACGCTCGCGCCGGTGTGCCTGGACGACCTGTGGTTCACTGAAACGCTGTCATCCCTGTGTGAGGATATGGAAACACGTCTTACCCACATCGATAGAGCTCCACTGACATAGATCAGGAACTTGGGTCCCCTCAGATAGATGAGCGCTGAGCCTTCAACAACATATCAGATCAAGGTGTCATCATCCCGCACCGTGGAGTGGAACAGTGCTTCTCTCAAAGGCCGGAGGTTGTGTTTACCTGGTTGACTCCTAGACCTTTTAATGCTTGGCTCCCTGACATCCTCAGATTCGTACTCCACCACCTCTCCCCCTGCCTCCGAGGCATCGGCTCGCAGGGACATTTCCTGGGGTAGGGTCAAAGGTCAAACGCCTGACTTCATCGAGGGTCAACATTCACCTCCTGCTACAGAACCGGTTACGATTACAGGGACACGTTTGGACTTTTAAAATGCTGTATGTTGAGTTGTTTTCTTTCCGTATAATGTATAGTTCCCAGCCAAAACATTTGTAAGTTTACCTGTCCAGTCACACAGGCCTGACACATTCTACATCTATATTAATGCAATAAAGCCGTTTTTTAAGAGAATTCCCTCCCTTAAGAGTAAATCAGTTAATCCACACGACACATAGCTGTGTTCGCCTCATACACTCACAGGCAGCCATGAAAACACTCACCTTTGTTGCGATGGTTTGACAGATCCTTAGTGATATCCTTGTCCTTTAGCGATGCTCTTTTTCCATCGATCGTACATTGGGATACTTGTCTTTCCCGAGAGCAGGAGATCAAGTGGTAGTGGTGTGAAAGGCCTGACCGCAGTCCTGTGTCCACCAGGGGATCCATTGTATGAAAGTGCCAGAAAGGCAGAACGGGCCGCGGGGTAACAAAAGCAGCCAGCATATTCCAAAGCACGTGGCGTCGACCCGGACAATATCGCTGGCCACCCACGCTACATAAAGGACGACGTATGTGACTGAAACACACACACACACACAGCAGGGCATGGTGACTGGTCACATGTTGACCTGTATGCATGAACGCACTCACAATACATAGTTTACAGTATCTTCTGTATACACTCACATGCAAACACACACTCATGCATGTGTTGACTGACACATGTGTTGCTCCGGTGCAAAAATAAACCGCGTGAACCTTTGAACATCCCGAATCCTAAGGGAGCTTTACCCTGACACGTGCGTTTACATATCTTTTCACCGCTCCTGGGCCCAGATCTTCGGTCCAGGATTTATTGTAATGCATAAAAAGGATGAATATTTGATGAATGATTGTTTGTGTTTCAGGTTTTGTCCACATTTTTTATTTGTGTTTCTTTACAATACGAGTTCACATCTTGGTTATTGAAATTGATTTAGAACAAAACGCCAAGTTAAGGGGAGAATAAACGGAGAAGGGTAGCGGGCTGAGTGGTCTTAAGTTTGCAAATACACATGATCAATAAAGCATCATCCGATTCAATTGTTTGAATGTAAATATGTCATAGCTCATAGGGTAAACAAATGGATGTAAAACATGATCAACTGATCAATAGTTCAAAGCTTACCATACAATTTGTATACTTGACTTGTCCTGACATAAGCGGGCGCTATGTCTAATCAGTTTGAGACGGGTTTGATTTGAAAAAACGACCCCTCAAGATTGAAGGAAGAAAATGTATGAATCCAAATGTGTAAATGGAGTGGTGGGGATATCAACTAGCATATGGGTTAATATTGTGTCGGTCCATAATTCGCTTTTTCAGGTAGCTCAGTAATGTATAGAAGGCGACCAGGGGTATGGAGATGATGGGAATGGTTGACAGGAGGACGGTGATGGCGTACACCCAGCCTGGGTAGGGCTGGACGTCGAACAGGGGGAAGTCCACCTGCAGAAGGAGACCTTGTTACCAACACTGGCCCATAACACAGAGTACTGTATATTGTATTTATTCTTAGTACTTAACTGTGGCGCATCTGCATTAGCTAGCTATCACTGCTGTCTACGGGGAATGGGCTAACCTAGTGATTGTTAGTGCTTGGCACTTGGTTCTGTGAACATCCTTGCTGTACCCACAGCAATATATATTTTTTCGCTTCTCATGACAAATGTACTTGTTGTAAGTTGCTTTCGATACAAGCATCTGCTAAATATCCTGAATGTAAATGTAAATAACATACGCCATGGTTCGATTGGAAACATGGACCTCTAGACGCTCGCTTACAAAGTGTGGGTTCCAGGCGTTGTAGGTGGGCGTGGTCTCAGCCTCGATCACGATGTAGGCCAGGAACACCATCAGCAGCATCAGGGGGCTGAGCAGCCTCCAGGTGACCTGCCAGTAGAGGTTGGGCCTGCGTCCGGTCATCCATTCAATATCATCACTGAACCTGTTGGCACGGAGACGCGCTTAGACACACGCACTGTGAGCTCACAGAGACACACACACTGTGTATACACAGAGACACACACACTGTGTATACACAGAGACACACACACTGTGTATACACAGAGACACACACACTGTGTATACACAGAGACACACACACTGTACGCACACAGAGACACACACACTGTGTATACACAGAGACACACACACTGTACGCACACAGAGACACACACACTACGCACACAGAGACACACACACTGTACGCACACAGAGACACACACACTGCGTATACACAGAGACACACACACTGTGTATACACAGAGACACACACACTGTGTATACACAGAGACACACACACTGTACGCACACAGAGACACACACACTGCACACACACAGAGACACACACACTGGTACGCACACAGAGACACACACACTGCGTATACACAGAGACACACGACACACACACTGTGTATACACAGAGACACACTTAGACACATGCACTGTGTACACACAGAGACACACATACTCTATGCACACAGATGCACACTTAGATTCATGTGCTTTATACAAACAGAGACACACATACTGTGTATACTCAGAGACACACTTTGATACACATAGCAACATTAAGATACACATAAAGTAGATACTAATTTATGCAAATATATACACTCAGATACATAGTATATTGTCTCCATGAAGTACTATTTTTTTTTCCAACATTGCATTCATCGTGACTCCATAGTTATCTTACCTTTTAATCCCATAGACATATGTCACAGCAGTCATCTCGAAGAAGGCTATGATGAGCAGTGGCAGCGACCCGACGTAGGTGTTGAAGATGTCCAACCAGTAGTTCCCCGAGCCCAAGGTGAAGATCAGAGCCGCAGTGAAGCTGAACAAACATATCAGACCTACAAGCAGCAGGGGAGAGGAACGCAATGGTTTTAACCACGATCGCTAACCCTACCAGGTATTTGGATATGATTTAGTTGGATGGACAACATCCAATGTAGTTCAAGCAAGACCAGGCGTTGACCTTGAAGACTGATGGAAATGTATTCTTAAGTCTTGCAGTATTAATATTATGTATTCCCAGAGTATCTGTGGATGCTATCGCCCCCGCCGCCACGGCGCAACAACCTTTCTGAAACTTGATATACAGGCTTTGTTTTACATGATGAACCTTTGGCCTCTTGGGCCCTTAATGTCCGTCTGGAAAGATTAGATCTTTTTGGGAAAACTTCAAAAATGTTCTTCCAAAGAACCACAGGTATCTATGACACACAATAGGATAGACATGCTCTATTGAACCTCAATCAAAATTGAGCACAGAATTTTGAGTGATACAAAAATTTAATTAATGGTTATTAGCAAACTTTATTCCATGAATTACAAGCCCGCTACAGGAGGAGTAAGGAGTTGGGAACTTGTAGACGACATCTCCCTAAACAAGTGGAGCAAGATGTTTCCGTCATTTCCGCCGTTATTAATATGATTAGTATAAGATTATCTACAGATCCTCCTGGGAACAGATGGAAGAACCCCATCTGCTAGGATCCAGACCCTGAGTGGAGACTAATCCGTTGTCCATACTTGACCCATGAATTCATTACCAGTGAACATCTCCTTAGGAACCCAGGCCGGGACGAGGTGGAGGTCTAGCAGAGGGGTGAGGATTCCCTCCAGCATGCCGAACATGGAGGAGAGGCCCAGACAGAAGAGCATGATGAAGAAGAGGGCGGCCCAGAGCTGGGAGCCCGGCATCTCTATCACCGCCTCGGTGAACACGATGAAGGCCAGCCCTGTTCCAGAGGCACTCTGTGAGAAGAACAACCGTTACTGTGGGCACAGAACGTCCTGTGATGAACAGAGGCAGGACAGGTTGATTTTGATGCAAGCTGCTGTAATGCCTTCAATTCCCCTCGGAATGAATGGAACGGAATTACTACTATTAATAAGCGTGAGATTGAACTTGGATGACCTTGGTTTTGACCCTGATCACTCCAGAGTGTCTCCCTTTGTGCAAAGCTGACCCCTACCTCCTCATTAATGATATGCATCTAAATCCCTGTTGCTTGGATTTACTAACTCCAAATCATGATGGAGAAGGGATATAAGGTGCACCTGTTCAAGGTAAGTTTGAAGATTGCAGGTCTTCAGATTCAGGCTCGCCATCTCAGAGGGATCCGAAGAGTTGAGATGACTCAACCATTCACCGTAGTTTTGGAGAGTTATGTTGTCATCGCCGATGCTAAATGCATTTGTTAACGTCAATATGTTCCTAAGAAAGGGGTGGAGAAATAACACTAGCCAGTTAATAATAATGGCAACAATGATCAATAAGCCATAACACTTAACTCAAGAAGACACTTGAATGAGATGATTTAACTTGATTGATCTTAAAGGGCAATACCGGTCTGGTTGATCAAACCATCGTAGCCGTCTCTCCTGGCTTCACTAAATCATCAACCAATAGAATCGATCAAAATGAGCGCCGAAAGGCATTTAGCTTGAGAGTGCCCGCTACAAAGGTAAACAAAAGCATCAGAGCACTTGCTTTTTGAAATCAATGTGTGTCAGTCAGTAGGTCTTTACTTATAGTGCTTCAGCGCTGCTTCCATTTGTGGCAGGCACGTTCTGTTAAGGCAGAATTGGCAGAACAAAGGGTTTCTGATATTGGTACATTAGTATATTGGTAACAGATGTTTAAGATAAGCCAGGCCTATGCCAGTTACAGTGACGTTGGTTTGTTCACCCAGACTGGAATTGGACACAGGTATAAGTAAGGGCTCATACTCGTTACGGCAGGCATTGTAGTCGGCGTTGGCTTTGAAGCCGAGGATGGCGAAGATCGGAATGGAAGCGTAAACCGACGTGAAGCTGTTGACACACCCTACGATCAGGGCGTCCCTTTCGCAATTGTTTCTGCAGAGAGAGGACGCTCAGTGGTTCGACTGCACATACAGTATAATGTTAGATGCAACACGTTCATAATGGGAATAAAACATCACAAAGGCATCATACTTTTGAGGATTATAGCTAGAGAAGGCGATGAGGCCCCCGAAAGCCAGAGACAGAGAGAAGAAGATCTGTGTGGCGGCGTCCAGCCACACTTTAGGATTCTTCAGCGTTTCCCACTGCAACAGAACACACAACGTCCTGAACTCTGTGCCCTGAACCCCTGACCCCTGAACCCTGAACTCTGAACTGACAATCGGGGCAGGAAGTGGAAGCGCCGGCTCACGTTGGGGGTGAAGAGGTAGACCAGTCCGTCCAGGGCCCCGGGGAGGGTCAGCGCTCGCACCAGGAAGATGGTCAACACCAGGTACGGGAATGTGGCGGTCACATAAATAGCCTGATAAAAATAAGCCAATGATTAGTAGCCTTATCAAAAGCCTCATCCCGTGTAAGACGTTGTACTACGTCGTTGTACTCAACCGTAACTATGACCGTGCCGAGATATATGACTTTCTGTACTTCTGATAGGACTCACGGTGTCCGCTGTACACTTGATACATTATCTGGCTTCAATATGCAGAGATAAGAGGGGTCCACTGTGATCACCTTCCCAATGGTTTCAATGCCCCGGATGAAGCAGATGTAGACCAGACACCAGGCCGTGGCCAGACACAGCACCAGCCACCACTGCAAGGACCCGCTGGCCTCGATGTCGGGCGTTATGTTGAGCGTTCTCCGGTACCAGAAGTAGTTCACTGGGCTGCTCTGCTCACACTCGCTCACGTACCCTGGACCAGACAACAGAAGACATCGGATGAAGAGCTGTTGATGAGCTGTTGATGAGTTGTTGATGTGGGTCAGGGTTTGTGGGTCAGGTTGTTGGCCAGGGTTTGTGAGTCAGGGTTAGTGGGTCAGGTAGTGTGTCAGGGTTTGTGGGTCAGGGTTTGTGAGTCAGGCTGTGGGTCAGGGTTTGTGAGTCAGGTTGTGGGTCAGGTAGTGCGTCAGGGTTTGTGAGTCAGGTAGTGTGTCAGGGTTTGTGGGTCAGGGTTTGTGAGTCAGGCTGTGGGTCAGGGTTTGTGAGTCAGGCTGTGGGTCAGGTAGTGCGTCAGGGTTTGTGGGTCAGGTAGTGTGTCAGGGTTTGTGGGTCAGGGTTTGTCAGTCAGGCTGTGGGTCAGGTAGTGCGTCAGGGTTTGTGAGTCAGGTTGTGTGCCAGGGTTTGGGGGTCAGGGTTTGTGAGTCAGGCTGTGGGTCAGGGTTTGTGAGTCAGGCTGTGGGTCAGGTAGTGCGTCAGGGTTTGTGGGTCAGGTTGTGGGTCAGGGTTTGTGAGTCAGGCTGTGGGTCAGGTAGTGCGTCAGGGTTTGTGGGTCAGGTAGTGTGTCAGGGTTTGTGGGTCAGGGTTTGTGAGTCAGGCTGTGGGACGGGTAGTGCGTCAGGGTTTGTGGGTCAGGGTTTGGTGTTACCGGTGTGGTTGGCGTTGACGGGACACTGGCTCCAGGGAAGAGGAATCTGGAAGCAGTGGAAGAAGTACCAGAGGACCCAGGCGATGATGGTGTTGTAGAACAGCCCCACCAGCAAGGACACCAGCATGGAGGCCACACCTGTGTGTGTGTGTGTGTGTGTGTGTGTGTGTGTGTGTGTGTGTGTGTGTGTGTGTGTGTGTGTGTGTGCGTGTGTGCGTGGTGTGCGTGTGTGCGTGCGTGCGTGGTGCGTGCGTGGTGTGTGCGTGCGTGTGTGTGGTGTGTGCGTGTGTGCGTGTGTGTGTGTGTGTGTGGTGTGTGTGTGTGTGTGTGTGTGTGTGTGTGTGCGTGTGTACAGATTCTTGTTATCTAATATGAAGAATGAATAACATTTACACAGTGCATATTTTCCTTTACTTAATTCATAACTCCAACCCACCTTTAAAGGGTTCATTATAATAGGTAGAAAGTTTACCTCCAGCCCTCTATTATCCATATATATAACTTTATAAATGTCTCTTTAACATTAAAACTTTAACATCTATCCCAACATCCAAAGCAATTTGTGTTTGTTTTTACTGCGACCTTTCTAAACCTTTTTTGTGTATCGGATGCTAAAGTAATAGTGCTGAAGAAAATAAGTGCTAAGAAAAAAAGCGCGCTTTCCAAAATAGTGCTCTGTGGAAGGGCCCTGTGTTGACAAGACGGCGGCTGCAGCTCACCCACTCCCCCGAGGTACGGCGACATGGAGCGCCACACCCCAATGCTGCCCATGCGGAGCCTCTGACCGATGGCCAGCTCCATGTGGAGCAGAGGAAGACCCTCCACCACCAGGGAGATCAGGTAGGGAATCAGGAAGGCCCCTGGGGACGGAACCAGATGTTACCCCCTGGACGGAACCAGCTGTTACCCCTGGACGGAACCAGCTGTTACCCCCTGGACGGAACCAGCTGTTACCCCCTGGACGGAACCAGCTGTTACCCCCTGGACGGAACCAGCTGTTACCCCCTGGGACGGAACCAGCTGTTACCCCCTGGACGGAACCAGCTGTTACCCCCTGGGGACAGAACCAGCTGTTACCCCCTGGGGACGGAACCAGCTGTTACCCCCTGGGGACGGAACCAGCTGTTACCCCCTGGACGGAACCAGCTGTTACCCCCTGGATGGAACCAGCTGTTACCCCCTGGGGACAGAACCAGCTGTTACCCCCTGGGGACAGAACCAGCTGTTACCCCCTTGGGAACCAGGACCAACCAGCTGTTACCCCCTGGACGGAACCAGCTGTTACCCCCTGGGTAGAACCAGCTGTTACCCCCTGGGGACAGAACCAGCTGTTACCCCCTGGGCAGAACCAGCTGTTACCCCCTGGGGACAGAACCAGCTGTTACCCCCTGGGGACAGAACCAGCTGTTACCCCCTGGACGGAACCAGCTGTTACCCCCTGGACGGAACCAGCTGTTACCCCCTGGGGACAGAACCAGCTGTTACCCCCTGGACGGAACCAGCTGTTGCCCCCTGGGGACAGAACCAGCTGTTACCTCCTAGACGGAACCAGCTGTTGCCCCCTGGGTAGAACCAGCTGATACCCCCTTGAGACAGAACCAGCTGTTACCCCCTGGGGACAGAACCAGCTGTTACCGCCTGGGCACCGAACCAGCTGTTACCCCCCTTGAGACAGAACCAGCTGTGACCTCCTGGTTTGTCTGAGAAGGTAGGGGCCAGATCCCAGCTGTGACCTCCTGGTTTGTTTGAGAAGGCAGGGGCCAGATCCCTCTGAGGTCCCTATGAGATCCCTCTGAGATCCCTCTGAGATCCCTCTAAGATCCCTCTGAGGTCCCTATGAGATCCCTCTGAGATCGATGGTACGCATGCTGAGAGAGCTTTTTGATCCAAGGTTGAATATAGCGGTCGGGGGTCCACTGTGTTTGGGTGGGAGATTGCACTATCAACGTAGCGTGCTTTATCACAGTGAGAGCTTTGGGTCAACATTAAAATGACCAGAGTGGAAACTAAATAATGTTGATGTGATGACTCTGCTAATTCTATCTTCTGGATTATTCTATGCAACATTGATCTGTGTCGAGAAGTTGTTTTATTGTATTACATATGAAATAAAGACCTTTTAATTGTCTGAAAATTAGATGAGTTCATGGCTTATACCATACCAAGGCAACATGCAGTTTGGTGGAATTCATTTAATACAAACATGCTGGAAACACAAAACCAGGATTTTTGATTTACCTTCAGAAAAGTCCCAAAATCAAAATCCCATATTCAGTGCTCTGATTTGTTTTTAAACAATGCATATACACAATAAATATTAACAGCCATAATCACAAAACAATATTTCTGCTAACCCTACAAAGTGCGACTGACTCTTACCTCCACCATACACCTGGCACAGGTACGGGAACCTCCAGACATTCCCGAGTCCCACAGCAAAACCGATGCAAGTGAGCAGATACTGGACCTTGTTGTCCCATTTGGGTCTTTCAGGGGTGTCCTTGGATTCCCCATCAGGAGTCTCCTCCGTCAATTCTTCCCGGTCATCAATCATGTCTCTTCCAGCCTGTCAAAGCATCCCTCACCGAGCTGTGCTTAGGATAGAACCACGCCAGGTTGGTTCACCTGGGGGCGGAGCTAGAAGCAGTCTGGTAACACTCACTTGAAGAACAAAGGGGCCGTGTGTCTGGGCGCCTTATTTAATCTAGAACATGATAACAGTGGAACTTATAACCTTTAAAGTTGAACATCTGGAAGCACAGGGACACGTTAGTTTACAGGAGAGATTCAAACGTATTCTGCAATACAAGATCTCTAACAAGATCTCTGCCTCCTCTTTAGCTGTTTCATATTAATGAGTGACCGGTGATGCCTGCTGCTGCTGTCCCTGTTGTAAACGTCTCATCAGTGTCTATGTTGTCCTCCGCTTGGTTTTTAGTTCAGTCCGGTTTCCATTCCGATGCCATTTCTTAGTTTTGTTCCGACCACAGTTGATTACTCGACTGTATGCAACATCTGAGTACAGTTGAGATTCAGACCATAAATTGATCAGTTCTATCATAGTGATATTATTACCTCCATTGTTTAAACATGCTGAGATAGAATCATCTTCAAATTGTTACGATGTTATTATGTCATCATTAAGTATTTAATTATTATATTGGGATATTGTGTAAGAGCTGTCTTTTCTAGAATTAAATGGTATGAGTTTCATTCAAACATGCATCCTTATAAAATCAAGTCTTTGTTAAAGTATTAAAAAGAGGGTCACATGTTTGAATATGTACTTTATTAAAACACAGCGTTTTGTTTCCCCCTAGTGGTCATTTAAACCTCAAACTTTTTCCACTTTACAAAAAAACAACGTATATTAACAGTGTAGAGTGTATAGGCTACTTTTTCTCAAAATCTTTTTCATAGGGTGCAAGTTCCTTTCCGAAATGCATTAATATCAAACAACAGAATGATTGGATTGAATCAAATGAATTACAATATACCCCACAAATAATTTAGCAGTTTCAAGTCTACTTTAATTGTATTTCTATCAAACTTTAGTTCCGTAATATTTATTCTTATTCGATTATGAAAAATAAATAAATACACACATATACAGTAGTAACAACTTAAACATGACATCTAACTTGTTTTTTAATTAACACATTTTCCCATTCTTGCTAAGGACCAAGAAACCTTTGTATGTTTTCCTTGCCTTTATTTTCTCTTGAGTAAAGAGGATGGAAGATAATTATGATTTTATCAGCTACTGGAAGGATGAAGGATGAAGGAAGCCTAAAGGAAGTAAGGGACTTTGCCAAGTACTGACCATTGGCCACGTACTGAATCAACTCCAATCTCTCTGTACAACCTTGATTATGTACCATAATAAAGTTAACCACTAACTCGTTTTATTGTAGTTGCACTACTAAAAGTGGGAATAGAAAAGAGTGGAGCAGAAGAGTCGTGGAGTACGCTCCACACGGGTCTGGTGATGAAGAATCACTTACGTTTAGGAACCTTCGGACAGCAAAGTATTGTATCTAAATTCAGAGCAGACGATACAGGCAGCAAAGTTACCGAGCATACACTTAATGAGACAATGGGTGAACATGATTCTGATCGTACATTGATAATGCAAATAAAAACTATCCAAGGAGAATGTACAGAAATTCCTCTCCATTGATTAGTAATTATATAAACAGGGTTTATGTAATTGTAGATTATAGTTAAGGTTAATACTTCCACAATATCTTGTGACGCTCGCTGCTCACATTTTGGCAGCGTGGAGCTCCTCTATATCTGATTTGTTCCTTTTTAGGTTTCTGAGACATTTGAAAATGGCGATACATGGTATGAAAAGACTGGGGATCCCTGCCAAGGCGATGATGACCGCGTAGATCCAGGAGGGGTAAGGGTATTCCACCAGGGAAGGGAAAACGTCCTGTGAACATAAAGTAAACCCCAACTGACTATCGCGTTTTCCTGGTAGTATCGGACCATTTCACTGGCATTCACATTTACATTTTGCCAAAGCTTTTATCCAAAGCTACTTAAAATAAGTCCATTTTTTAGAAGAAAGAGAAACAACAACACATCTCTGTCGGTACGGTAAGGATGTTCATAGAGCCAAGTGCAAAGCACCAATATTTGCTAGGTTAAACCATTCCCCGTATGCCCCAAAGCTAGCTACGATAAGATGGTACACAATGCTAAGTACTATTTTTAAGTGCAAGGACGTACAACATACAATAAGTGCCAGTCAATGTATCAATAGCATTACATCCAGCTGATTATTTACCGATTCAGGATCCCAGGTTTTGTAGATGAGGTCTTCCGAGACTTTGTCCACGATGAAAGCGATGAGGATGAAGAGCATGACAGCCGGACTGATGACCCTCCACATGATCTGCCAGAAGATGTTTGGCTTGTGGCCGATCATGAAGACGATGTCATCGTTGAACCTGGGAGGAAGGAAACAAATCAAAAGAATATTGTTGAAACCTAAAACCTTACGGCATATCTTTGGGATTGTCATTTGAGACTTATTGATCTATTTGTCAGGGTTCCCTCATCACCTGTCTATCCCGTATATGTAGACAACAGAGACCATCTCGCAGAAGGCCACCACCAGCAGAGAGACGGAGCCGCCGTAGCCGTCGAACAGAGAGAGCCAGTAGTTCCCTGAACCCTGAACGAATATCAGCCCCAGCAGACAGCACAGCAGACAGGTAATACCTGCAGCCCAAACAGAGCTATCAGGACTGGATGTTGTACAGGGATAACACATAACGATAACACACAATGATAGCACACAACGATAACACACAATGATAACACATATCGACAACTACAGAGATACCAGAATCTAGCCAAAGAAATCCTTTGAGGTCGTTAAGCAGACACCCTTATCTACAGCCACTTCCAGGGAAGACAGATACGTGTCATTAGACAACAGGTAGGGGTTAGGCATCTCGATCAGCGATGTGTAAAGGTATGTGGCATTGGGGGCCAAACCCACACCCTTCACACCCTTTTCTTATTCGTAGGGTTCCCCCACCCCACAAATGTGTGTGTTTTTCTTCCTATATTTCCAATGGACAACGGTGGAGGATGGAGCAGTGAGAGCATGCAGACGGAGGTACCGCCGTACCGGTGACGGCCTCTTTGGGCCACTTCTTGGGGAAGAGCTTGAGATCCTGCAGGGGAACCAGGACCCCCTCAATGTTCCCGAACATGGAGGAGAGGCCCAGACAGAAGAGCATGATGAAGAAGAGCACCGCCCACAGTGGGGAGATGGGCATCTTGGTGATGGCCTCCGTGAACACGATGAAGGCTAGGCCGGTTCCCTCCACTCCCTGGGACAAAACAGGACATGCTCTGACATTACGGGGGTGACACTGTTGATGAGGTGCAACATATCTGACAATACAGGGGTGTAACTTTTCAATTAAGAACAGGAAGTAATGTTTGTGGTCTTACCTCACTGAGGAATGTGTCCAGGCTGCATGTTTTCAGACTCAGTGTGTCTATGAGTGCAGAATTTGTTTGGTTTAGCTCTGTGAACATTTGATCGTAGTTGGTCCCTGTGATGCTGCCTTCGGGAAGTTCAAACGCATTCAGCAATGCTAGAATGTTTCTGGAAAGAAAAATGGTTTTCCAGTTCAGCGGTTCAGGGGACTCCATCGTTGACACAAGCTGTGTTTTAACTTTCATACCCGGCAACACAGCTGTCGAATCTCTCTGTCGCCCTGAAGCCGATGATGGAGTAGACGACAGTGGCCGCGTACACGGAGGTGAAGCCGTTGATGGCAGAGATGATCAATGCATCCTGTTCACAGTTATTACTAGTTGGAAACAAGATAAGGCCTTGAGTTTGTCAAAGTTTAGAAGCCCTTAACAAATTAATGGTTATTGAGGAAATACATAAAACATCCTAAAGTGATGGATACATGCTCCGTTTTCACTTAATGTTATTCAGATAAGTTACCGTTTGCTAGTAGGAAAACAGTTTTGGACCCTCAAAGTCTGCTGTATCTAAATTCCAACTTCCAGCAACTAACCCTTTCATAGTGAGAACCCTAACCCTTTCATAGTGAGAACCCTAACCCTTTCATAGCTAGAATCCTAACCCCTACCCTAACCCTTTCATAGTGAGAACCCTAACCCTTTCATAGTGAGAACCCTAATCCCCTTACCCTTTCTTAGTGAGAACCCTTACCTCGTAACCCTTCCCTAGTGAACACTTAACCCTTTCATTGTGTGAACCTAATCCTTTCATAGTGAGAACCTAACCATGTCAAAGTGAGAACCCCACCCTTTCAAAGTGTGAACCCTAACCCGTCCATAAGGAGAACCCCAACCCTTTCATAATGACAACCTCACCCTTTCTTAGTTAGAACCTCACCCTTTCATAGTGAGAACTCACCCTTTCATAGTGAGAACTTCACCCTTTCATAAGGAGAACCTCACGCTGTGTGTGTGGAGCCTGACCAGTATGTTCAATCATTGAAGGGAGGTGTGCTCCCTGATGTGAAGCATGATGATTGCACATAGACACATGAAGCTCCTTACTGAACAGAGTTGTAGCTGGAGAAGCTGATGAGGCCCCCGAAGGCCAGGGAGAAGGAGTAGAAGACCTGGGCCCCTGCATCCAGCCAGGTGGAGGCCTTGGCCAGCTCTGCCAGCTGACGGAGGAACACACACAAGGATCCTTTTGATGTACTGAATACTTGTGTTGTGGCTTATCCTAGCGTTGTACAGGGAACAGGTTAACCCAGTGGTTGTTATTGAACATCGTTACTGTAGCGACAGAGATATACAGTTGTGTTTCTCTTTCTTTTGACCAAATGTACTTATTGTAAGTGGCTTTTGATAAAAGCGTTTGCTAAACTCCCTAAATTTAAATGTAAATTAATATATACTGTATACGGTTTACTGCATTATATTACATTGCATTATTCTACTTCATTTAAGAATGCTTGATTCTGATTGGCTGGGAGGAGGGCATTAACCCGGCAGGTTGCCCACTGACTCAGCGGTTGTACTTGCTGCTGACTGAGCACAGCGTCATCAAATAGTAGATCAATATATGCGGTTGTATATTTTGGAATACTTGATTCTGATTGGCTGCAGGGTGTCCATTAATCCCTGATATATGGACACCTGCTAAGTAGTTCCAGTCAAATTGTCTGTTCAGCCTTCAAAACGAGAGCTGGTAAATTGTGAAAAATGCATTAAACTGTAATCAGAAAACGCGGTTATATGCTATAGACCCTAGAGTATCTGTGCTATAAAGGCTGGGGCGATACCTCATGTTGCCAAGTCGTAGCTAAGGTCTGGCCTATTTACTGGAGTAGTGAACAACATTTCCGTTGCATAAGAACCTTACGGGAGGGTAATGGTTGTTCCAGGAATTAGTCAAACCCTCAGGCCTTACCAGGGAAACAAAGTTATGGCTTTTTATGTTTGGATTGTAAAACGCATGAAAATATAAATGAATGAACTTGATTTCTTTTCTTTGGCAAGTGACCATGGTGTAAGCGGGATAATCGCCCTTCAAGGTGTCCAAAACATGTTTGATCGAACGAAATTAAAGGGGACTGCTTTTTGAGGGAGAGGAACTCAAATAGAGTATGCAATACGAATAACAAAAAGCAGAATTATTTAGATTAGATTAGAAGTATTTCAATTGTTTTATTATTTTGGCAAGCAAGAAGTAGAATAAACGGGATAATTACCACACCTGGAGGTAAGCTGTCAATGAGCCAGGCATATCAAACTGTTTAAGTGCCCTGCCTCTCGGTGATTATCCCTTACTTATCTTATGTGATGTGGGATTGCGGACTCACGTCGGGAGTGAAGAGGAACTTGATCCCGTCCAGAGAGCCCTTCAGGGTCAGACCCCGGACCAGGAAGATGGTGAGCACCAGGTAGGGAAGGGTGGACGTCACGTACACCGCCTGGGGGCACACGGGGCCTGGAGTCAGTCACATTCAGGGCGTTGAGCGCATGCTTGCATCCAAAGCCACATACAATAAGTACATTTGTTAGAAGAAATAGAAACCACAACCATCACTAGGTTAAACCATTATACAACAGAGATAGCTAGGGTAAAACGCCACACAATAAGTACTATTTTTAAGTGTCAGGACGTACAACATAGAATCACTGCGTAGGAGGGGATTGCCGAGGGGGGAGGCTATGCAGAGTCCAGGTGAAGTCTGAACAGCCTGTTCGTCTTTCTGAACTCACTGGACGGGACTGGGTGTTTGGGAGTGTGGAGAAACGAGCGGTACCTTCCCAGAGGTCTCGATGCCGCGGCTGATGCACAGGAAGAGCAGCGCCCAGGCACTGATGTGGCAGACCACCAGCCACCACTGCAGCCCCCCGTCGTCCTCGATGAAGGGGGTGGTGTTCAGGGTCTCCCGGTACCAGAAGTAATCCACCGAGGAGCTCCTCGCACACTCAGACAGCATGGCTGGAGAGCATCAGACCCCGGACGAAGGGAAGGGGGCAATCAGAGGGCAGGGTGAGAGGGTCGGGGGGGTAGGGTTAGGGTGAGAGGGTTAGGGTGAGAGGGTCAGGGGGGGTAGGGTTAGGGTGAGAGGGTTAGGGTTAGGGTGAGAGGGTTAGGGTGAGAGGGTTAGGGTTAAGGTGAGTTAGGGGTAGAGTGAGGTGGGTAAATTAGGGTTAGGGTTAAGCTTTAGGGTTAGGGTTAGGGTTAGGGTGGGTAAATTAGGGGTAGGGTTAGGGTTAAGCTTTAGGGTTAGGGTTAGGGTTTGGGTTAGGGTTAGGGTGGGTAAATTAGGGCTAGGGTTAGGGTTAAGCTTTAGGGTTAGGGTTAGGGTTAGGGTGGGTAAATTAGGGTTAGGGTTAGAGTTAAGCTTTAGGGTTAGGCTTAGGGTTTGGGTTAGGGTTAGGGTTAGGGTGGGTAAATTAGGGCTAGGGTTAGGGTTAAGCTTTAGGGTTAGGTTTAGGCTTTGGGTTAGGGTTAGGGTGGGGTCAGGGTGCTGTACCTGTTGCGTTGGCGTTGAGGGGACACTGGCTCCAAGGCAGGGGGTCTTGGAAGGAGTTGAACAGGTACCAGAGGATCCAGGCGATGATGGTGTTGTAGTAGAGGCTGATGAGCAGCGACACACACATGGAAGCCACACCTGGGGACGCACACACTGCGTCAGAGCGGCCCGTCACAGGGGAGGCTTCTCGAACGGTGTCCGGTGGCTAAGCCTTACCAATGCCCGCCAAATAGGGATGGATCGTAGACCACACCCCCAGACCGCCCCTTCTTATGCGCTGGCCAATCGCAAACTCCAGGTAGAGCAGGGGGATTCCCTCCACGACTAGCAGGATGAGGAACGGGATCATGAACGCTCCTGGGAGAGGGAACAAGGGGCGCTTTAGAGTCCTCTTCACACTAGGCCTGCTCCATTTCATCTATAGTCTCAAAGCAATAGGAGTTACTATTATTATTAATATTTTCATTATAAATGATAATGAAATAAAAATGTCTATCACTCCATATGTCCTGACCTTATCTGTGTTAAACTCACTGTATAGAGATGGAGATGATATCACGTTTATAAGTAAGAATTACTCATGTAATTGGAAATCATAGAAAATGATGTCATATTCATTATATAATATTGAATGGTATATGAAATGATATCGTATGACCTCTAACTAACCAGGATATGACATCATATCACCTTGAAGGCTTTAGCTTACCTGTATATGACATCATATCCCATCACCTTTGCTTAACATATGACATTATATCCCCCTCTGTCTAACCTGTACATGACATCAGATCCCACCACCTTTCCCTAACCTGTCAATAACATCATATCCCATCACCTTTGCCTTACACATCAATGCACACACAAAGGATGCGGCTGGCACAACGGGGCAATGTCCGTCTCCGAACCATTTACTATCGGCCAGGAGTCAGCTTCCCAGGAACCACAGCCTGCCGCTTGGCCTTCAGCCCGGAGGAGCTGATAACCCGGAGATAACCATGAAATAACCCTGGCAGTCCGGATAATCCTGACCCTTGAACCAGGAACCCCCTCTGGAGCTACTGTAGGCTCCATTAATAACCCCAGCCCTTCTCCTTTGTTTGTGATTATCAGTATTCGTATCATAAAACCCGATGAGTTTTCGTTTCCGTTTGATGCTCTAAACTTAGTGTGAGTATGAGAGTATTTTTTGAGTGATTAACGTCTTTGTTTGATTCAAGTTGACCAGCAATGCTCTCAATTAGCATCAAAGAGTTTTTTGAGTGATCAATATGTCGAGGGATATTATGACACAAGGTCAACTTGGTTCAAACAAAGATGTCAACGGCATTGGTGATGGATCCATGTGATCTGTTGTTATTGATCCATGTGATGGGTTGCTAAAGGATCCATATAATCTGTTGCTATTGATCCATTGTGATCTGTTGCGCAGTGATCCATTGTTGTTATTGGTCCATATGATCTGTTGCTCAGTGATCCATTGTTGTTATTGGTCCATATTATATGTTGCTCAGTAATCCATCTGTGAGCTGAGACTGTGAGTCTCTACGTTGGGTTAATATTACACCAGGTATCTCCTCGCCACTCACATGTTAACAACACTGCTTAGTGTTGTTAACCATCTTACTTACAGTCCTCTGAGTAAGGAGGGTAAATATTACCCCAGGTATCCCTGGATCCTCCACCATCATGTAACACACCACTGCTCAGTGACCCATGGGACTGGGACCAGGACCGGCCCGGCCACGGCATGTCCCACGGACACACCAGGGATACAAAACGCACGATTCGATAGGAAAGGAAGCGACGTCCTTACCTCCTCCATGGCTCTGACACAGGTAGGGGAAGCGCCAGACGTTCCCCAGCCCCACGCAGAAGCCCACGCAGGTCAGCATGTACTGGGTCTTGTTGTCCCACTTGGGGCGGTCCCCAGCCTCTGTGGTCTCCAGCACCTCCAGCTCCTGGTGGCTCAGGACCCGGGAGTCCAGGTCGGGGTTGGGCAGCTGCAGCTTCATGGTGAGGAGGTCTGAGGAGCTCTGCGGGTGGATCTACCTGTGAGCGGCTTTATGAGCGCTGAACTTATGGACAGGAAGGTGGAAACTAACGTCCTGTTATCTGAAGATGCAGCCGAGGGCTGATAAGAGCTGTTAATGTGACGACGCCACACACATCTCTGGCATGTTGTGGTGTGTCATCTATTCAGATAAGAGGTAAGTTAAGGGGAGTTGCGGAAAATAAGTTCACTTTAGGGGAGTTAAAGGTCCCATGGCATGCTACTTTATGGATGCTTTAATACAGATATTAGTTGGCCCCAAACACAGTATTTGAAGTAGTTCCCGAAATTCCTCCGTGGTGCAGATTACAGCCACTACGAGCCAATCGCACATTGCGCTTTCCCCAAATGCGCCGTTTTGGTGTCTGTAGCTTTAATGCAAATGAGGAGGAGCGAGGCGGGTCAAGGAGGAGGGTGGGGGTGTGGCCCTGAGCAGCTTGCAGCCACGGTACCATGCGCTCTGTTTATAGTGGATGTATCACAATGGCGAGGCACACACAGCCTTAAGCCGTGTTCTGTAAATATTCTAGAACACACAGGACTCCTGGAGCTCTATATCTAAATAATATCATATTATACATAGATATCTATATCATATAATATATATTATTATGGCCAAAAGCTGTGTGAGCCTCCAGACGATATTATGAACCTCAAACGACTGCGTAGGGTTCTCCGACGTCTTTGGTTCTTCCACGTCCACATCAATCTGAAGTAGACTGAACCACGACATGGAGGAGAAAGGGATTGTTGCCCACGATTGTTGACCGCGGTGGTCTCCCGCTGGAGTCTCGCTGCCGAGGGACCACCGCCTCAGCAGTGGTCAGCTCTTAGGCACCTCTGCCTCCTGCAGTGCCAAGGCGGTGGTCCCTCGGCAGCGGGAAGCGGGGCTCAAGCGGGCGACATTCGCGGCCAACAATCCCTTTCTCCTCCATGTCGTGGTTCATGTACTTGAGTCAAAGCAAAAGTTCCTTTCTCCCAATTCATTCTCAACCATGGCTGAGATAACCACCACTACGAGTCTCGCTGTAGAAATACCAGAGACGAGAGTCCGACGCGTTATACGCCATAACACCAACAGCAGAACGGTTATCCAAATAACAAGGAAGTGTACAAAACTTGCGTTACAGTCATGGAGTTCTATATCTTTAGTTAGACATCTACATGTATACATTTGAAAAGTACTCTTATACCATTCTAATATGCTAAAAATAATGTATTTTCTTATGGAGTATATTTTTTGTGTAATAGTAATTAGTAATTATTTACTAAACTTAATAGCTACTAAAAAAAATACTATATGAGTATATTTTCTTATTATTTATATATGAACGGGTGCCTGAATTCAATAATGTATGTATGACGAGAATGCCTCGTTAAAGCATTAATATTCACATGAATTAACACGTAGGCCTACGAGTGAATAATTGTGTTATTATCAGTCTGTTTGACCGTCCCCTCGTCTCTGTCTAGGGCACTCATCGCCTCGCCCACTGGAGGTCGCTGTTACTCAGAGGAGGGGACCGGCCGGCTGGAGCCTGACGAAGCATTGACCGCTCACTCTTCAGGAGGCGCTGGAAGCCGTTTGGTTCATCCCCACGTTCACAGATTATCTGCTCAGTGCAGCAGTCCCGTCAGCACCTGAACCGCCGTAATCCCTTTGGAAAGGGTATTGGATATTATATATATGTATATACATAGCCTATACATATATATTTATATTTATGGCATTGGATACTGCCCTGCTCAAATCGAAAGGGGACGGTGCGGGACTTAACGAAACATTTCACAGGCATCCCTCACAAGAAGAGCCATGGGTGTGAGCAAAGTGGACATAAGTAGGCTATGATTCCCCGGAATCCTCTTTAGGAATGGAGCCGGCTCGGAGATCTCAGGGACCTCAGGGCTGAAGAAGACGTGCCTCTGGATCGCTCTCCTCCTGCAGACCGTTCTGTGGTTTCGTGGCGCATCGACTCGTTTCCATTAGTGCGTCGCGCTGCATGGCTGCACCATGGCCACGCTAGTGTGCAGGGTCCAGTTCCTGGATGATACCGATCCGTTCAATAGCACCAGCTTCCCCGAGCCCAGCAGACCTCCGCAGTACTCGTTCAGGGAAGAGATTCCCCTGATCAACCAGATCGCTGGAGTTCACCGGCTTCTCAAAGCCCCTCACAAGGTATGTTTCTCCCCTGACAATATAAAACCTTATGTTTAACCCAAAAGTAAGGGATTCACTTTGTTATTGATTACAGGACACTTTTCCATTGATGTGATACGATAGAGTAAGGTACACAGAGCATGGGGCAGGCCCTCGAGTCTTTCTGTAACAGTAATATCAGCTCGGGGGGAGCGGGACGCTGCGGGGGGTCCAGAATGAGGTCCGGATGTCAATCAGTAGTCAGCCATCAATCAGTGGAGCGGATTAATGTTTACCAGAAGCTCTGCCGTCCTCTCCGCGTGGAGTTGTCTTTGCGTGGTTCTGTGGACTGATCATTTTATTCATTTCAGTTGAACATATGTTTTCTCAACATTGTTTCTGTTCATATTTTTCACATGTTGTTTTTGAGCATTCGGATAGGTTGAGGCATATAGGCTACTGTTAAAGGTGGAGGTTAAGACCACGTTTCAGCTAATAGGTCGAGACAGACCACGTCTCACCTGATAGGTTGGGACGGACTGTTAAAGGTGAGGAAAAAGTCAGAGCAACCTCAGGAAGATCTGGGTACCATGGAGTATGGCTCAATCTCTCTCTCTCTCTCTCTCTCTCTCTCTCTCTCTCTCTCTCTCTCTCTCTCTCTCTCTCTCTCTCTCTCTCTCTCTCTCTCTCTCTCTCTCTCTCTCTCTCTGATCAGCAAGGGATGGCAAACCTTCCACCAGAGAGAAATGGAAAAAGAGAAAGCGAGAAAGAGAGAGAGAGCGAAGATAGAGGGAGGGAGGGAAGGAGAGAGAGAGAGAGAGAGAGAGAGAGAGAGAGAGAGAGAGAGAGAGAGAGAGAGAGAGAGAGAGAGGAGAGAGAAGAGAGGAGAGAGAGAGAGAGAGAGAAGAGAGAGAGAGAGAGAGAAGAGAGAGGAGAGAGTAAGAGAGAGAGGGAGAGAGGAGCGAGAGAGAGAGAGAGAGAGAGAGAGAGAGAGAGAGAGAGAGAGAGAGAGAGAGAGAGAGAGAGAGAGGAGGGAAAGAGAGAGGAGGGTAAGAGAGAGAGAGAGAGAGAGAGAGAGAGAGAGAGAGAGAGAGAGAGAGAGAGAGAGAGAGAGAGAGAGAGAGAGAGAGAGAGAGAGAGAGAGAGAGAGAGAGAGAGAGAGAGAGAGAGAGAGAGAGAGAGAGAGAGAGAGAGAGAGAGAGAGAGAGAGAGAGAGAGAGAGAGAGAGAGAGAGAGGGGAAAGCAGACAGAATGAACAGACAGAAGGCTTGCGGTGCTCTGAGTATAGCGGAGGAGGGCCCAGGTAATGGGGGCTGGGTTGCTCAGCGCTCGCTCCAGGGAGAAGGAGCCTTATGAGAGTGGCTGTCCCCGTCCGTCCGTCAGAGCGGGGGAGTGGACGGACATACACTCTCAGGCTGCTCGGCGTACCGGCCAGTGGTGTGACACCTTCTCCCCGCCCCCCCCGCCCCCCTACTCGGTCGTGTCAGCGGGTGTTTTAGGAAGCTTGGTTTAGGCGGGTATAAATAGGACATGCTGCACATGGTGGCCTGGGGGCCGACACAGCCACTGCCAGCTGAACCCAGGACCAGGGCCAGGGTCTAGTCCCCTGTCCCCAGCGTCTAGTCCCCTGTCCCCAGGGTCACGGCCTGGTCCCCAGGGCCACAATCTGGTCCCCACGGTCTGGTCCCCAGGGCCACGGCCTGGTCCCCAGGGCCACGGTCTGGTCCCCAGGGCCACGGTCTGGTCCCCAGGGCCACGACCTGGTCCCCAGGGCCACAGTCTGGTCCCCTGTCCCCAGGGTCTGGTCCCCTGGTCCCCTGAAACCAGGAACACTGTCTAGTCCCCTGAACCCTGTCCCCTGGGTCTGGTCCCCTAAACCAGTCCCCTCAGCTGCATGGCTAGCCGCTAGCACTAACCCAGGGGTCTAGGTCTCCTTGGGCTCCTCCAGAGCTCGTCAGCTCTCCGGTGATTCATCCGAGATCTGGGAAAGTAAAAACAAAAGTGGTGGTCGTCCACGTTGAACTGAATGGTTTCTGCCATGTCACCGTGTACTGACTGGTTTCTGCCATGTCACCATGTACTGACTGGTTTCTGCCATGTCACCATGTACTGACTGGTTTCTGCCATGTCACCGTGTACTGACTGGTTTCTGCCATGTCACTGTGCTCCGACTGGTTTCTGCCATGTCACCATGTACTGACTGGTTTCTGCCATGTCACCGTGTACTGACTGGTTTCTGCTATGTCACCGTGCTCCGACTGGTTACTTCAATGTCACAGTGCACCGACTGGTTGCTGCTAAGTCAACGTGTACGGACTGGTTTCTGCCATGTCACAGTCTACCGACTGGTTTTTGCTATATCACAGGGTACTGACTGGTTTGTGACTAGTGTAGATCTGTAGACTGCCTATGTTTATGCAGTGTAGGTCTGCTTACTGACTGTCTATGCAGTGTAGGTCTGCTTACTGACTGTCTATGCAGTGTAGGTCTGCTTACTGACTGTCTATGCAGTGTAGGTCTGCTTACTGACTGTCTATGCAGTGTAGGTCTGCTTACTGACTGTCTATGCAGTGTAGGTCTGCTTACTGACTGTCTATGCAGTGTAGGTCTGCTTACTGACAGTGTATGCAGTGTAGCTGCTTACTGACTGTCTATGCAGTGTAGGTCTGCTTACTGAATGTCTATGCAGTGTAAATCTGCCTACTGACTGTCTATGCAGTGTAGGTCTGTAGACTGCCTATTTCTATGCAGTGTAGGTCTGCTTACTGACCTGCTATGCAGTGTAGGTCTACTTACTGACTGTCCATGCAGTGTAGGTCTGCTTACTGATTGTCTATGCAGTGTAGGTCTGCTTACTGATTGTCTATGCAGTGTAGGTCTGCTTACTGACCTGCTATGCAGTGTAGGTCTACTTACTGACTGTATATGCAGTGTAGGTCTGCTTACTGACTGTCTATGCAGTGTAGGTATTCTTACTGACTGTCTATGCAGTGTAAGTCTACTTGCTGACTGTTTATGCAGTGTAGGTCTTCTTACTGACTGTCTAATGCAGTGTAGGTCTGTATACCATCCTATGTCTACGCAGTGTAGGTCTACTTACTGACTGTTTATGCAGTGTAGGTCTGCTTACTGACTGTCTATGCAGTGTAGGTCTGCTTACTGACCTGCTATGCAGTGTAGGTCTACTTACTGACTGTTTATGCAGTGTAGGTCTGCTTACTGACTGTCTATGCAGTGTAGGTCTTCTTACTGACTGTCTATGCAGTGTAAGACTGTTTGCTGACTGTCTATACAATGTAGGTCTGTAGACTGCATATGTCTATGCAGTGTAGGTCTACTTACTACTGTCTATGCAGTGTAGTTCTACTTACTGACTGTCTATGCAGTGTATGTCTGCTTACTGACTGTATATGCAGTGTAGGTCTGCTTACTGACTGTATATGCAGTGTAGGTCTGCTTACTGACTGTCTATGCAGTGTAGGTCTTCTAACTGACGGTCTAATGCAGTGTAGGTCTGTAGACTGTCTATGTCTATGCAGTGTAGGTCTGCTTATTGACTGTCTGCAATGTAGGTCTCCTTACTGACTGTCTATGCAGTGTAGGTCTGCTTACTGACCTTCTATGCAGTGTAGGTCTGCTTACTGACTGTCTATGCAGTGCAGGTCTTCTGTAGCTCAGCAGCTCAACCACAGATAGTTTGCTGCTCTTCTCTCAATGGAAACTATGACCAGGCTCTTTCTGACTCAGCCCTTCAATATAAATGAGTTATGGTCCTTTCAACACAGACTGCTGATCACAGATGTGAGGGCCGCTATCGTAGATGTTTTTTTACCTCTGCGTATAAAATATTAAGTAAAACGGCACTTGCTGATTCTGTAGTAGAATGGACTGGATGTCATGCATTAGAAGCTAGCTGTGGCCCTGCTGAAGAGGGCACAGGACGTCCCCTCGCTCTGAAGGCCTCTGAGGGCCTTCTTTGGCACTGATGCCTTCCTGCAAAATATTCAGAGGAAATTACAGCGTTCCATAATGAGAAGTTCAGCTAAATGCTGTAAAATACAGGTTTGTCTATCATTCCTGTCAAAGGACTCCTGAATTCCTCTACACATTGTTATGTAGGCTTGCGGCTCTCATGGTCTGACATAGTGTTCTGTGGTGTGATTGCTGTGAACACACACACACACACACACACACACACACACACACACACACACACACACACACACACACACACACACACACACACACACACACACACACACACACACACACACACACACACACACACACGCACACAACTTGGCTGTAGTAAATCGTTATAGCCTCACATGCACGGAGGACTGGGATCCATACGTTCTGCTTGTGGTTGCTCTGTCATGCGTGCCGTGTACTCCAATAAGAGTGCTTTAGGATGAGGCCACAACTTATAACAATACACTCTCACTTTAATTCTTTAAAGATGTTTACCGTCTGTATCTCTGACTTAACAAGCGATACGTTTACCAGAACTGCCAATAAAGACCAATGAAGACCGGCCTCCTACTCCAACAACAATGAAGGAGAGGTTGACCTTCCACGGAGGCACACAGAAGATATTTGGAGTGAGATAGTGTTCTGAAATTGAAAATTGCATGGTGTTTATTTTTAGTTCCTCAGGCCAGAGGACCACAGTATGCCGGTTGGAGGCAGAGGCCAGACCTCAGTGTGTGAGCAGAACCTTGTGGTGGTTCCTCCGGACTTAGGCCCTCGTGGAGCCGCCTCTGACCCGGCCCTGCTGGAGGAAGCCTCCTCCTCCGTCGACGATGTGGTGGCCGCATGGCACTGCCGCCGGAGTACCGGCGGGCCCAGTCACAGAGACACTGGTGGAGTCGGCTACGTTAGGCTACAGAATGCAGGGGGCAACAAGCATCCACAATGCAACCTTTAGGTCCAGTTTTGGATGGATTGATCGAACGATCAGATGGGTAATTGGATCGATTTGAGAATGAATACATCTGGATCTATCGATTCTTTACCGTGGCTCATAAGAGGCGTACCCTGCTGGGTACTGGCAGACGGACTCGTCCCAACCGTGCGCCGGAAAAGCCTTTCTTTGGATCAACGTTTGTCTAATTACTGGTTCCAGCTGGGCTGCAGGGTTTTAACGTGGCTGTTTACTTCAGGCCGTGACACGGCAGGAAGCGGGTACAACGCTCAGACACAAGGCCAGAGGGGAGAGGAGAACTGAGACGAGGGGCTGTTTCGACATGACCTTGGCGTTAAGGGTTAGCACTACTGGCTCAAGTGCCCTGATACCAGGGTACACACAACATCTCAACCCTGTTTTACAGCGGCTCTCGGTGGTGTGATCCATACGCCATCCACCCTACGCTCAGAGCGGACAGCAGCGTCTCGCTCTGAGCTCGTGCTAGACGTCCGGCTCCAGTCCATTCCTACTCCCTTGGTTGTGGTGTCTCGGCAGACATGGTGCGTGGACCTCGCTCCGCTCTCATGTCTGGGCTTAATGAGCCTCTCCATCTGAAGTTCCCTCCTTTAATCTGGCCCAACACTGCGCTCCCACACCCCTCCCGCTCTCTGGCTCGGTCCTTGTGGCTTTTGGGCTCATTCCGCGTCCTCTTACCCTCTTGGCCTGACGTGCCGTCCCCTCCGCTGTGCGGACCGTGTCCGTGCTCAGTGGGCCCGGCTTTCATGTCATCAGAATGTGCTTATAGTTTAAAACGTGTCGTAAAAATAGAAAAGAAAGCGTTGAGAATGAGACTGGCTTGCTTTTAAAGTCACCTCACGGGGCTGTGATGATCTCCAGGTGTTTTGTTCCGTGGTTAGTGCTAGTTAGTGCTCAGAGGGGTTAGTTAGAGAGCGGGCAGAGGGGTGTAGAGGGCAAGGGAGCGAGTCAGACCTGGGGACCAGAGAAGGAGGATTGTCTTCCCCAGCAGATGTTTCCTTTCAGTCCTTGAGTCCCTGAGTGCTGTGGAGTAGAACAAGCAGAGCGATTATACACATCAAAGCATTCTGAGCACTGATGTCTTTCTCAGCTTCTCCACCAGATTCAATCAAGTCACGAGTAGATGGACCCTGATGCTAGCCCGGCTTCCAAAGTACTTAACAAAACACTGCCATTATGATTCTAATGATTATGGGAGTTTGATGTTTCCCAATAATACCCCTAAATTAGCAGAAAGTTGAGTCTATACTACCGCAATAGTGAAACAATATTATTGCAAAGACAGAGAAAAGCTCCTCATTGGATGAGAGGGCCCACATGCACGTTAGGGTAGACTGTGCATGTGGAGGGGACACTGTGCATGTTAGGGGACACCGTGCATGTGAAGAGGACACCGTGCACGTGGAGGAGACACCTTGCACGTGAAGGGTTCACGTGAAGGGGAGACGTTCACGTGAATGGGACATCGTGCACGTGAAGGGGACACCGTGCACGTGGATGAGGGGACACAGTGCACGTGGAGGGGACACCGTGCACGTTGGGGACCGTGCACGCACCGGGGACAAAGCCAAGGCCAGGGCCGGCCTCCTGACCCCCCCGACCCCTGGTTCCTGTCCTCAGCCCCGCCGTCTGCTGAGGTCTGACTCTAACAGGATCGGGTATAAATAGGTTAATCTGCCCGCCGAGTCCTTAAAGCCGTGGATCCGTCAGTCGGGTGGAGCCCGAATGGCCGCCACCCTCCTGAGTCTGTCCTGTGATTCCGGTTGTATTCAGACCACCAGGGCGTGACATATACATGTATCCACGCCGTACATACAGTATGTGTGCACCATGTGTTGGTGTCTCAGAGAGTTAGATAGTGAAATCACCCAGGTGGGAGCCGGTCTGCCATCAGACTTGAGAGGCCGATCTTGAGTCTGATCTGTGAGACGAGGGAGGCAGCAGCACTATCGAGCGGGCAGCTGAACTTGAGCTGCATGACGGGCTCTTGCTTGTTACCCCATGACCGGGGCCATGAGGGGCCAAACTCAACAGAAGCCACCCAGGAGAGCTCATCTAGTCCTCGGATCAGGATTACCTGATTTGTTTGGGTCACACCCAGCCCACTTCAATATACTATGTGTACTTTGAGTACAATGGTTAAGATGTTTTTCATTTCCAAACAAAAACGCAATAATCTCCATCTACAAAAAATAAAATGACGTTTTTTTCTTACCCTCTGGGGTGCTAGGGTCAGAGGGGTTTCCTAATGCTAAGCTCTTTGAGACTGTACCTGTGATTTAATTGAATTGAATCGACGTACATGAACCATACGATCAGCCCTACGGTTCCCGCCCCGTGACAGGAGATCCCTCAGTGATCAATAGGTAATCAATAACGTCCTCTCTCCGTCCCCAGCTTGATGACTGCGCCCTCCAGCTGTCTCACAATGGGAGCTACCTGGACCTGGACTCTACTCTGGCCGAGCAGCGGGACGAGCTGGAGGGTTTCCAGGTGGACGGAGGGTAAGACCATGCCCACCCCCCCTCTCTGTCTGTCTGTCTGATATGTCTGTCTGTCTTTTCTATGGCTTTAACATAGTATCTCAGTATCTGTCTTTCTGTCTCACCGTCTTGCTGTTTGTCTGTCTGACATGTCTGTCCGTCTGATATGTCTGTCTGTCTTTCTATCTGCTATCTGATGTCTTTTTTTATTTATATATGTCTAACAGTATCTCAGTCTTTCTGTCTGCTTGTCTCACTGTTTATCTGTCTGTCTGATATGTCTGTCTATCTCTTCTATTGCTTTAACAGTATCTCCAGTTTGTCTGTCTTTTTGTCTGCTCAATGTTTCTCTGTCTGTTATGTCTGTCTGTCTGATATGTCTCTTCTATCACTTTAAAAGTATCTCTGTCTGTCTTTCTGTCTGCCCATCTCGCTGTTGGTCTGTCTGATATGTCTGTCTATCTCTTCTGTCTCTTTAACAGTATGTCTGTCTGTCTTTTTATCTGCTTAATGTTTCTCTGTCTGATGCATCTGTCTGTCTGATATGTCTGTCTTTCTCCTCTATCGCTTTAACAGTATTGCTGTCTGTCTTTCCGACTGCCAATATCGCTGTTTGTCTGTCTGATATGTCTGACTTTCTGTCTCTTCAATTGCTTTAAGTTAACAGCTTCTTTGTCTGTCTGTCTTTCTATCTGCTCACTGTTTCTCTGTCTGATATGTCTATCTGTCTGATATCTCTGTCAGTCTATTGCTTTAACAGCATCTCTGTCTGGCTATCTTTCCTGTCTGCTATCTGCTGTTCTTCTATCTATGTATTTCTGTCTCTTTAACAGTATCTCTGTCTGTCTGTCTTCCTGTCCTTCTGTCTGTCCCTCTCTTTGTTTTCCTTTGACCCTTATGTCTGTTCACTTGGTGGAAACGTTTCTCTATTGGTCGGTTGAAGAGCGACTGAATGCCAGGACACCCTGTGCAGAAGTCGAAGGTAAATGGTCTTAGTGGGAAGGTGTTGTATGTTCTCTGCCCTGCTGGTTCTGCTGGGAGCCACAAAACAAAGAACTAGTTATTAATAAACCCAATTGATCAGTCAGAAGTCAAGTGCTGGAAACTTGTTTTATTAGAGAGAGATCGGTTTAGCGCGTCTCTCTGATTGAACAAGCGTTAGCTGGGTTAGCTGGATGACTTTCAGATGCTGTGGTATATCTGCTGGCTCTCTGCAGGATTACTTCTTAAAGTAGAGCACAAATGAAAAGACGGAAAGACAGCAAATCATTCTAGCAGCATAAGTCTGTATGTTATGCTTCAAATCACTAAGAGTTACAATATGCAAGATTTAGGATTTCAAGCTTGCTCCAGACGCAATGTTGGAAAAAATCCCACTTTGCTACTTCATACTGCACCTTTAATACATCAAAACTATTCATCACTATATGGACTCTATATCTGTTATTTGTTGAATCATCCAATGAACCAACACATTTTCCTATTCTATATGAAAGAGATGCTGCGTTGTTGGCTCTTCATTTGTTATTGATTATTAAATACGTTGGCTACTCTAGTATACACATCCTTAATAAATAAACCAAGAATATCATTTGTTATTCATTGACATTACATCAAGAGGTCGTACTTCAGAAAGTCATTAGGTGTCCCACCATCTGCCCTGGAGTAAGGTGTGACTAGGTGTGGTATGGTGTCCATCCATTTTAGCATCTTAGAAACCTTGTCTGCCCAGCCAAACAGGTGGAATGATTTCATCGTAGCCCTATAAATAATGAATGCACTGTGTTTCTACAGCGCTTTTGTAACCAGTGGCCACTTAAAGCACTTAACAATATCGCCTAACATTCACCTATTCATGCACACATTGAGGTCGGGGTCAACCATGCAGGGCGACAGGAGCAGGAGCAGTCAGAGTGAGGTGTCTTGCTCAGGGGACACATCAACACTCAGCTAGGAGGAGCCGGGGATCGAACTAGCAACCTTCCGGTGACCAGCCAACCTACTCTCTACCTCCTGAGCCAAGCATGCCCGGCCCCAATAGCATGAGTGGTCCCTCAACACCTTGAACAGTACCCCAACACAGGTTCACCGACGAACACGGGGATTCAAACCGACGCGTTGCTCTGGAGCGTGCCCCTTCAGACCTGGCAGCGCAGCGGCAGAGTTATAAAAACCTTTATTCCCTCCGCGTTTCGCTGCCTTATATGGGCGGGGGTCAGCGCTGCATGGACTGTGTTGGCGGCGTGCCTTCACACTGTGAACACGTTGATGGCTGATGTCAAACCCGCGGTTGGCACGGCGGTCCCGGTCGGCTCAGACCACAAATACCCGTGGATTTATTTGCCTACGCTGGAATTCACAAACTGCTCTCCAGCTCTTGTGTTTCTGTGGGACGCTGCGAGCGGCAGTGATGGTCCCGCGGTTCTGAGATGGGTCTCGTGAGCGTCTCGTGAGCGTCTCGTGAGCGAGGGGAGAGTGGCCGTCCGGTGGCCGTCCGGTGGCCGTCCGGTGGCCGTCCGGTGGCCGTCCGGTGGCCGTCCGGTGGCCGTCCGGTGGCCGTCCGGTAGGCCGTCCGGTGGCCGTCCGGTGGCCGTCCGGTGGCCGTCGGAGACGCGGCCCTCAGCCGGGGCTCGCGGCCAACTGGCTGCAGCCGGTTTAACCGTGTGCCATTAAAACCAGCTCTGTCTCCCAGCGCTTCCCTCCCGTGCCGCTATGGGGGACGGGGGACGGGGGACGGGGGACGGGGGACGGGGGACGGGGGACGGGGGACGGGGGACGGGGGACGGGACCATTAGTCGTTGGCCCGTTCCCCCCGCTTGGTTTGATGGTGTTGATCACCTGAGATCGCGACTCCCACTGCCGTGCCATGCTCGTCTGGATGATCGCTGAGACTTTAAACGAGAGGTTGATGGGGCGATGTACCTTTCCTTGTAACTCTGTGGCTCACCTCTGCTTCCACTCGGTGAGGTCGTTCCTCACTGCAGTGGGAGCCTCTCACCCTTGGTTCTCCCGTGTGTTTAAACGCCTTGGCTACAAGCTAATGCAGGCTATCAGCTGTTCAGCCTAATGGCTATTTCTCGGCGCTTGTTTCCAGTAATGTTCAAATAGTTGCATGAAGAATTTCCTAAATAAGAACCTCAGTCCAGTTTAGGGCACAACCATGCTAGCTAAAACCAGTGGAACCATTCCAAATTGAAAAAGTTCTGACCTATTGATCGGACATCCGCTAACATCCTGTTTTTTTTTTTATCAAACCTTTATTTAATCAGGGAAAGTCTCAATGACACAAAAACCTTTTGTGTTAAACAAACGGATGCATTTCGATTTCAGTCCACAATTATTACACAATCAAAAGAACATTTTGGAATTTCATAGATGCTTAATTAAACACAGGGACAAGTTAAAATGCTTCCACTCTCTAGGTGTGTGATCTTGCATCTTAAACACGAAAGTCAGCTTGCATCCGTGTGTGAATGACATCGCTGACCGCTTAGGGGGAGTTCCACACAGACATCAGACCAGATCCCCCCCCCTCCCCACGTCATGGACCACAGGGGCTTCTTCAGACCCAGGGACCCCCACACCACACCCCCGGGTCCCCCCGGGTCGGGGTGGGCGACGTCCCTCTAGGTCTTTGACCTCGCGCAGACGGCCCCTTAAGGCTGGCGTTCAGAAGATGCATCACTCGTGTGCCCCCCGGTTTGGCCGTCCCTCGGCGGTAGAAAGAGAGGCTAGTGTCGTCTAGGTCTATGTGAGGACCGGGCGGCCCACCGGACACGTGCTCCCAGAGCCTCACACGGGCCAAAGGAACCGGAAGTGGGCCCAGAGGCTTGGAGGGAGGTCGGGGTGGTGTTGGGGAGGGCAGGGTGGTGTTGGGGAGGGTGGGGGAGGCGTTGGGGAGGGCGGGGGAGGCGTTGTATGAAGCACATGTTACCAATTAGGTGTTGGGGTTTCACTTGATGCCTTGTCAGGTGATTTGGACCGACGATTGGTATATGAACGCTGTACTGTGTGTGTGTGTGTGTGTGTGTGTGTGTGTGTGTGTGTGTGTGTGTGTGTGTGTGTGTGTGTGTGTGTGTGTGTGTGTGTGTGTGTGTGTGTGTGTTATTGACTCTGTAATAGTTTCAGCCTTCATATCTACTCAATCTTAGATGATTTACAATTCACATAGCAGAAATATTTTAATCCCCCCGAGTCTTATAGATACAGTTATAACTTTATTTATTGAGTGTATGACGAATATACACACAGTTTATTTGTCAGATTAATTTACAGTTATAGCTTTATTTGTTGTATCTATTAAATGTCTCACGAGTCAAATTCCAGAAGGCTGCTTTCCATATTTTAGTATCCTGTTAACTTTTTCCTACTGCCTATATATTGTTTTATTGTTGGTGAGTTTAATGTCGTCTGTGGACCCTGAGGAACCGGGTCAGAGGTTAAACTAACCAAGTAATGTTTACGGAAACAAAAAGTGCAACTTTAACTCCAGATGAGGGTAGGAGGGACGTCTAAGGATAATATTAACAGACTGCAAGGAACAACTTTATCATTATTTACCGTGTGTGTGTGTGTGTGTGTGTGTGTGTGTGTGTGTGTGTGTGTGTGTGTGTGTGTGTGTGTGTGTGTGTGTGTGTGTGTGTGTGTGTGTGTGTGTGTGTGTGTGTGTGAATGTTTGCCTGCACATGTCAAGTTGAGTTGTTAGTAAAATGTTAGCCTTTCCATCCAAACCAGAACATTTCCAATCTGTAAGGAACCAGAGCAATAACAGTCTGTAAAGAACCAGAACATTATCAGTCAGTAAAGAACCAGAACTTAGAGAACATATCAGTCTGTAAAGAACCTGAACATTATCAGTCAGTAAAGAACAAGAAGCTACAGAACATTCGGAGCTCTGCTCCTTCGGCGGGAGCGCTCCTCTAGGGCTGATCCCAGGAGCATGCACCAGCTCTATGTCATTAATTGGTCACTGAGGGAAAGCACTGGTTTGACTGGTTTCCAACTATGAGGTAAACTGTTGCCTCTCTGCTCCCCACTTCAGTCTCTGAGGGCCCACATTATGGGATGTTTTACAATCAGGGGGCCCAGGAGGGCTCCATCCAGGCATGAAGCCTCCGTGGCCTGGGCGACTAGGTGTTAAGGGGGAGCTTAACAAGGCTGGAGCTGGAGAACTAGGCCTGGGGTTAAGGGGGAACTAGGGTGAGGGTTAAGGTCGAGCTAGGGTTAGGGTTGAGGCAGAGCTAGGGTTGGGGTTAGGTGGAGCTAGGAGCTAGGAGCTAGGCACTAGGTGATAGGAGCTAGGAGCTAGGCACTAGGTGATAGGAGCTAGGAGCTAGGCACTAGGTGATAGGAGCTGGTTACTTCAGAAGCCATGGCGAGGGGAGACATCAGTGGTCCCGTTCTCAGTGTTTCCTCTCTATCTCTTAACCCTGTTGTTGTTTCCTCGACCAACAGATTGGTCACCAGAGGGCATTCATCCAAAGACACATGAATGCTATCACTCAGTCATATTCATTTATTTCACAAATGAGCCTACTACTTACCAACAGATACCCCTGCTCATATGAAAGCTCCTTACAGTATCAACGTTTCACGTATTCTTTGTATGAGCCTATTTGCTTGTTAAACACCACTGTGATCATTTGAAGACTGATGTTTGCATAGAGAATGACCATTCTGCCTTTCCTTTCTCCACAGGAGAGGCAAGAAGCACAGCATCGTGCTGCGCATGCAGCTGTCTGTCAGAGTCCACGCCTGTATCGGTGAGTCCCCTGGCTCCGGCACTCTGTCCTCGTCCTGTTCCACCGCACAGACCCGGCAGCATACCTCTCTACTCTCACCCTCATTAGCCTCATGTAATGGCTGATGACGAGCCCAGATTGCGGGCCTCATGGTGACCCTGAGCTGAGATAACGACCTGGTGAGAAGGTAATGGGGTCTCAGACCCTGGCCAGAGACCCCCCGACCACAGGATGGGCTGTGATAGAAAACCAACAGCAGGGGCCACAACACACACACACACACACACACAACACACACACACACACACACACACACACACACACACACACAGACACACACACACACACACGCACACACACACACACACACAACACACACACACACACACACACACACACACACACACACACACACACACACACACACACACACACGCACACACACAAAGGTGAGGGTCTCGGTGGTGACAGGGTGAGGGTCCTGGCTTGTGACAGGGTGAGGGTCCCAGTGGTGACAGGGTGAAGGTCCTGGCTTGTGACAGGGTGAGGGTCCTGGCTTGTGACAGGGTGAGGGTCCCAGTGGTGACAGGGTGAAGGTCCTGGCTTGTGACAGGGTGAGGGTCCCAGTGGTGACAGGGTGAAGGTCCTGGCTTGTGACAGGGTGAGGGTCCCGGTGGTGACAGGGTGAGGGTCCTGGCTTGTGACAGGGTGAGGGTCCTGGTGGTGACAGGGTGAGGGTCCTGGCTTGTGACAGGGTGAGGGTCCCGGTGGTGACAGGGTGAGGGTCCAGGGAGTGTTGACAGAAGGTTCTCTCTCCTCTAAGTGGATGCTGTCTTCTCTCTCCTCTAAGTTGACAGCCACCTGTCCCCCCCCCCCCCCCCCCCCCCCCCCTCTCCGATTTATCTGAGCTGTAAGCTGTAGCAGCTCACTGTTGCATTGTGGGTCTCAGCCTCAGTGTAGCAGGCGCTTACCCCGGTAGCCCAGGGCATCGGGGGCGCAAATACCCTGAAGGGATGTGGTGGTGGTGGGGGGGGGGGGGTACTGGCTGATTACTGTGTCCGATCCACAGTGGGACCCTGACCCTCAACACTGCGGAACCCTGACCTCTCACACACACCCCCACACCCCAGGATGGACAGGAGGGTAGAGACCCCACATGACAGAGGCTGGTGGGTCCTCACTAACCACTCAAAGCCCTCTCATGCTCTCTGCCGTGTTCCTCACTCCAATCCGTCGTCAGCGTCCTATTGGCTGCGTTCTCCGTTTTGTCTCTTCTCCTTGGGTCTTGGTCTTGTGAGAGGTTCCCCGGCTGTCTCTGAAGAGACGCGGGGCCTGGGGAGTCCCCAGGCCCGGCCTCTCTTCAGAGGAGCCACACACTGTAACCTACAGGGTCCCCACTGGGGGACCCTGTAGGTTACAGCGTGTGGCTCCTCTGAAGAGAGGCCGGGCCTGGGGACCCTGTAGGTTACAGCGTGTGGCTCCACAGGCCCGGTGGAGATGAGCTGGTCTGCAGCTGGTGAATCATCTGTAGAATAGATCATTCTCCTGGGTTGGCGGTCCTAGAATGTAGCGCTTCAGAGCACCAACGTTAAAATGACCTGAACTGTTACACGTTGTAGGTTGGTAATTAGTTGTTTGCTATGCCTAAAATAATGTTTGATCAAATTGTATAAGGTTTGGCAAGAGAAGGTGGGTGTTGATGACTTTACATTTGAAACAGGTGTGAGTTGTTTGTGGTCCTTTGTTGATCCCTGGTCCGGTGGTTCAGACTCTCGATGTAATCTGAAACCTCCGGACACATTAAGACTTCAGCTGTGATGTTTATGGTGGACAGAACTATCAGCGTTTCAGAGATGTCAATTTCACAGCTCAGCTGATTGTGTGTGTGTGTGTGCATGTGTGTGTGTGTCTAATGCGTGCCCCATACTAAAGGCTTATCCAGTCTCCTCTAATCACAGTCATTAGCACACGCACGCACGCACGCACGCACGCACGCACACACACACACACACACACACACACACACACACACACACACACAACACACACACAACACACACACACACACACACACACACACACAGCACACACACACACACACACACACACACACACACACACACACACACACACACACACACACACACACACACACACACACACACACACACACACACACACACACACACACACGCACACGCACGCACACACACTGTTAGTGAGGAAAGTGTTCACCAGATGAATTGAGGGTACACTGAACCCCTTTTCCTGCTGATCCACTTCTGACTTAGTGGCCTTGTTTACACAAGTTAAATATTGACAACGCTGTTTGAATCTAGATTGTTTGTAGAATTAAAAACACATCGGTGAACCCAGAATGCACCACTGGCTCACACCAGTCTCAGCCGGTCCGTGAGATCTGGCCTCCACCTGTGACGCACACACAGGGCTTGGGTTGGGGTTTGATTCCGGATCGCAGCTTGCACCCCCCCCCCCCCCCCCCCACCCCCTGAGCTGGTTGAACAGCGGCTGTTATCGGGGCTCCAATTAGATGGAGGAAAAACTGTGTGTTCAGAAGACTGGCCTGACGTAGGCCTTCATCCCTCAGTGCGTGGGTCGGCTACGCTCAGGAGGTAGAGCGAGTTGAGGTCTAACCGCAAGGTTGCTAGTTTGATCCCTGGCCCCCCTAGTGTGGAGGTGTCCCTGAGCGATGCGCATAGACCCTGACTGTTCCCGACGAGCCGGCTGTCGCCTCGCGTTGTCGACACCGCCATCACTGTGTCAATGTAAGTCGGTTTGGGTAAAGACGTCTGCTTAACACACTGAGTGTAAACGTAAACATAGTGAAGAGGGAGTCAGGGTTCACCTGTCTTTGGAACCAGGGTGAGCATGATGTATTATTGACGTCCAGACTCTATCATCTCATCTGTACATGTGTTAAGCGTGTGAAGGGCTTGGCCTGTATAAGGACTATCGACCGTACTGCACATTTCAAATTAAAAGCCCACACTGGTGCTCTAGAGTCTAGACTAAAGGGTCATGTTTTGTGGATGTGGCGCTATCTGGCAGAAGAGGTGCCTAACTCAATAGGACTTTGTGATTAAATTAAGCTTAAATTAAAAAAATATATTTTCTTTTCTATTTCAAATTTGATCGAAAAGTATCATCAAAGTTACCAATTACCTGTTATTTGTACAAGACAGTATCATGTGTCATGTGTTTATTTTTTCAGTTTGAACTTCCTCCCTCTTCTCTGTCCGGCGTAGCGCTCCAGGGTAGTGACAATAACCTCCGCGTGTTGCTAACGCTAACACAAAGGTTTACTTCAGCTGCTATCCACCAATGTTTAAGACTTTATCTTTATATTTTAGCAGCTATCCAGAAGGTAGCAGGTTCCGCTGCCCCTGGTGTCCAGCTCTAAAGTTAATGATAGAGTTATAGTATAATATTATAATGCACATATATATATAGGTATAGTTGCCTATAGTCCTCTGTGTTTGTCAGCAAGCTGTGCATGAGGCTGACACATATGTCAGTGTTTGTTTTTCTCTGGGTGCGTGCATGTGTGCGTGTGTGTGTGTGCGTGCGTGCGTGTGTGCGTGCGGTGCGTGTGTGTGCGGGCAGCGGTTGTGTTCGTCCGAGGGGGTGTGTCGTGGGCATGCCGGCACCGTGGCTGCAGATGCACGTCGTAGTACGGCGTGCAGGCTCATGTCGAGCCGCAGAGCTGCTATCTTGTCCTCTCATCGCTCACTGCTAGGGTTTCATCACCCATAACAATCCAGCGTTAATATGAGGGATCGCAGCTTGAAATCTATCTGTTATCATTCCACAAGCAGCCAAAACAGCTCGTGTTTTTAGTAGCCAATTAAACAGAGATCTGGGTTACGTTTGACAGTCCGCTCAGAACTCGGTCCCACACAGAAAGGTGGCGGTCTGGAGCGCCGTAGAGACGTCCAGCGGTCGACGTGTTCGGAGCGCGCTCGCCCCGTGAGGCGCTGTCCTAGGCCCTCCCACATCGCAGCCCGCCCTCTGTCGTGACAGGCCTTCGATTTGCATTCCAGCCATCCAATCTAACGCTGCATCATGTCCGAGCGCCTGGGGACAAGCAGTGGGGGGGGCTGGGGGTGATTCAAAACATACGAGGAACATGGAAACCCCGGGCTCTCCCAATCATCGGCTCCACAAAAGAACGAACCGCAGTAGGATGATGGACTGAGGGCGACGTTGGACGTCTGAAGGAGAGGACAGACATCAGGTTAACGTTGCGGTTGAGTCCGTCCCTTTTTTGTCAGTGGGAGACTTTAAATACAGAAATATAGGTAACTGTCGTGTCCCCGTTACCTGGGTGGGCGACTCAGTGAGGTGTGGCATAGCGGACATAAAGCTGATATATTTGTAGAATATATCACTTATAGGAGTTGATTTGGTTGATTCATCGACCCACACAGAGTGACGCGTTATACTGTATATACGTTGGTTTTATAGGGCTTTATTCTCTTAAATACTTGATAGACGATATGAGGTTTTATGATCTCTTATGGAGCTCTGACTGGGCCTCTTCTCTGGATAAACCCTGCCTCTCTTCCCCTTGTGCCTCAAGCCCACAACACACTCTGCCAATTATTACAGTGGGACTCAAATTTGTATTTAACAACTGATTATATGCTCTAAACATTTGCCGCGCAAATGTATACATTCAGGTCTCCTGTAACATAACCAGACACGGACGCAAACACTGGCTGGCATGTTCTCGCTTACAAACGTATAAAAGGTATGCACATCGTTTATATTAAGAACCCATCTGGTTCCTATTGTGAGTCCACTCAGAGCTGCCAGTCACCGCTCAGAGGAGGGGGGCTAGAGGGGGGCCGGGACCCATGGGGGAGGGGCTACGCCCACATGGGGGAGGGGCTACGTCCACATGGGGAGGGGCTACGTCCACATGGGGGAGGGGCTATGTCCCAATGGGGGAGGGGCTACGCCCCCATGGGGGAGGGGCTACGTCCACTTAGGGGAGGGGCTACGTCCATATGGGGAGTGGCTACGTCCACATGGGGGAGGGGCTACGTCCACATGGGGGAGGGGCTGCGTCCACATGGGGGAGGGGCTACGTCCACTTAGGGGGAGGGGCTACGCCCACATGGGGGAGGGGCTATGTCCACATGGGGGAGTGGCTACGTCCACATGGGGAGGGGCTACGTCCACATGGGGGGAGGGGCTACGTCCACATGGGGGGAGGGGCTACGTCCACAATGGGGGAGGGGCTATGTCCCCAATGGGGGAGGGGCTACGCCCCCCATGGGGGGAGGGCTACGTCCACTTAAGGGGAGGGGCTACGTCCACATGGGGGAGGGGCTATGTCCCAATGGGGGAGGGGCTTACGCCCCCCATATGGGGGAGGGGCTACGTCCACTTAGGGGAGGGGCTACGTCCATATGGGGAGTGGCTACGTCCACATGGGGGAAGGGGCTACGTCCACATGGGGAGGGGCTGCGTCCACATGGGAGGGGCTACGTCCACTTAGGGGGAGGGGCTACGCCCCACATGGGGGAGGGGCTATTGTCCACATGGGGGAGTGGCTACGTCCACATGGGAGGGGCTACGCTCCACATGGGGGGAGGGGCTACGTCCACATGGGGGGAGGGGCTACGTCCACATGGGGGGAGGGGCTACGGTCCACATGGGGGGAGGAGCTGCGTCCACATGGGGGAGGGGCTACGTCCACATGGGGGAGGGGCTACGTCCACATGGGGGAGGAGCTGCGTCCACATGGGGGAGGGGCTACGTCCACATGGGGGAGGGGCTACGTCCACATGGGGGAGGAGCTACGTCCACATGGGGGAGGAGCTGCGTCCACATGGGGGGAGGGGCTATATCTACTGGCTCCATGTTGACCAGTAGGACATGCAGGCCACATGCTGGAGGAACTGCGTCTCCATGGTGACCCAGTGGGACATGCATGGAGGAGCCATGCCTTCGGTCAATAGCACACATTGGTTATATGTGCAGGGTTCACCGCCCTCTTTGGGGTGATGTGGACAGGTGTGTCTCCTGTGTAGAGACTTTAAACAGGGGAGAGAGGAAGGAGACCAGGGATACCCCGGTTTGTTTTTTACAGAGAGCGTTGTATATTTCATGTCTGTTTACATTAAGAGTTGAACTAAGCTGGTAAAGTCCTCAGACAGTTCAGTCATGTCTCACTATTCCGAAGGAAAGACGGATTACTTGATTCAACTTTAAGTTTAAGATATGCATCAACGTTCGTGAGGGTAAACTATATCATGTCTGGGCCTCGATTTAAGGCTTTGATTAAATGTATGAGTTGTTTGAATCCATCTGTTAATTCAATAGAGTGACTCTCGGTATTTCTCTCCGGCTCGTGGTTTATGGCTCTGCTTTGTGGTCCGTTTGACAGGACTGAGTGTCACTGAAGCACGAGACGGCTAACAGACTCACGCCCGTCTGTCTGCTCAGTCAGACTCACGCCCGTCTGTGCTCAGTCAGACTCACGGCCGTCTGTCTGCTCAGTCAGACTCACAGCCGTCTGTCTGCTCAGTCAGACTCACAGCCGTCTGTCTGCTCAGTCAGACTCACGCCCGTCTGTCTGCTCAGTCAGACTCACGGCCGTCTGTCTGCACCCAGGGGGTCCCCCCCCCCCCCTCTTTGATGTGGACGTTGGGCATCAGGACACATGTATAAGACACGCATTAAGACGGCTTCAGGAGGGTTTATACCCTGGCTGCTCCTGTCAGTCGAGCACTGGACCGAGGCAGATGGAGTGTTGTTCTGGAATGCATGAAACACCCCATAAATATGCATCGCATGCGTGAAGGAGCACTTTCATTTTGCTCTACTACTTGTTGATATTAAAAATGGTTAGTTAACATTTAAACTAAACAACAGCAGTGTCTGTAACATCCATATTTCAACCATCTTCATTTGTGTGTGTTTTCATCAGGGATGGCCTGGATCATTTGGCCAGCGACACAGAGTGTAGCTGGTCTGCCCCCCCCCCCCCCTGCCCCCCCCCCCCCCCCCGCCCCCCCCCCCCGCCACCCTCCCTCTGCTAGTTTGCTAACATCGCCAGCGGCCCGCTGGGAGGTCTTGTTAACCACGGCAGGGTCCTTCAGGGACCGTACCGGGTTAATGATCGGAGGAGCATTCAGACCTGTTCAAGTGGACAGCGTTTAAATGGAGCCCTGCAGAGCATGTTGCCATGGAGACCCAGTTCATCAGGGACCCTCCTCTCTGTTGGGGGGGGGGGGGGGGGGGGGTAGTCATTGTGGAGGGGCTTGTTTTGAATCAGAGAGTAGATTAGTCAGCTGTACCTATCTTATGCACTCATTAACGCCACTACTCAATAACAGTTGACTGACGATGTCGAGAGTTAAACGTAGACATTAACGGACAGGGATCCGTTGAAATGATTCATTTTAAATTAATCATAAGTTAAAAAAAAAAAAAAGTCTTTCTGAAACATGGATTGACTTCAGATGATCTAGCTCTATACTTTAGAGTCCTACGGAATGGATTTGTGCGCAGGCTGCAAGCCCAAGTACCTTTGTCACAGTTAGAGAAATAAGTCGTAAATCAAAAGACTACACAATCCAAATCTGTTGTCTCCAGCCAATAGTTTGTGAGCGTTCTCCGTCCAACCTCGAGCTGTGTTTCCTTGGGACAAATAAGGGCCTCAAAGCTAGGACGATGGGACGCCGTTGGTGAGGTGTGTGTGTGTGTGTGTGTGGGACATCGTTGGTGAGGGGTGTGTGTGTGTGTGTGGGACACCGGTGGCGAGGTGTGTGTCGATTTGCGGGGGACACCGTTGTTGGAGGTGTATGTTAATGTGTGGGGCTCCGTCTGGCCAGCGGCTCGTGGAAAATGTCCTCCACAACGTTGGGATTGCAGAGCGTTTGCACCAGCAGCGCGCTTGGAGGAAGGCCCTCCTGAAACACGTTGCTCAACGGCACTACAAGAGGAACCACCACGGCAGCCTGCCTCTGTGGCCTATTCATCCTCAGCCTATTCATGCTGTTAGCCTATTCATTCATTCCTATTCATTCTTCTTCTATTCACTCACTTTTTTTTTTTTATTCATTCATTCTGTGCGAATAAATGTTTTGCAATTTGAAAAATGAATACCGGACAGCGCAATCGTTTTTTCTGAAGGAGTCCACTCAGAGTAGAGGAGTAGGGCCTGGCTCTGCCCGGGTGTGTCTGATGCCGTCAAATAAGAAAACACCCAAACAAGAATCGCCCCCGTTTTTGGTCTAGTGTGTGAGTGTGGGATTGTCGCGTACCTTGTGGTTGGTCAGGGTTAGGGTTTGGGTTCACTCCGCGTCTGGACTAGGGTGCAGGACTTTAGCCTGGCCATGAAGGAGGGTGTCTGAAGTCCGCTCCCTCTGCCAGCCAGCTGAACCGTAGGAAACCAGCTCTCCGGGACACATGCTCCCACTTCTCCCGTGTTCCTGCTCCACACAAACAGCCTCTCGTCACGTCACCTCCATCTGTGTGGAGCTGTCAGCGGTTACTGTGTTTTGAAGGCGGTCATTTGAAATGACCCATTTCTGAATTTGTTTGTAAAACATCACAATATGCTTTCAACAGGCCCTGGACAAATATTTGTTTTTTTTGGAAACAATGATTTCTGTGTTTTTCTTTGGCTTTGAAAGAAGAGTGGAACTCTGTGATGTGTCCTTAAGCGGGGAGCGACGCGGGGAATACTTGTGTTTTGTGTGGGGTGGGTTGGCTGTGAAGAGGCTGGGGTTGGGATTGTGTTTGTCTGTTTAAAGGATGGGGTTAAGGCTGGTTTTGGCTGCCCAAAGTTAGCCCTATCTTTCAGTGACTTTGTCGTAATCCATTCTGAACTTTTCATTCATGACTGGTGTGGCTCTTTTGAGCGGTCGCTTAACAATCATTGAATACACAAAGCACTCAAATGTTTTCCTTCTTTTGTTTATAACATAAAAGCCTTTTAAACTTTGACACGAGAAAGACGCTTGAATGCTTCCAACGGTCTAACCCACAAAATGCAATGACATCACTGGCATTCTCTACAGGCAGTTCTGTGTAATGTTCAGAAAACATTGTTTTAACACCAACGCAAATACTTCATGAATGACCTGTACATGTATAGGTGTTGTACAGTTGATAAATACGTATACACCGTTTAGACCAAACACCATTTAACACCTAAACGCACACTCACATACACACAAGCATATTCATAGATATACTACTATCGCATTTATTTATGTTTAATTATTACTTGATGCTCATGATTCATTAATAATGTTTGTGTCTGATGACCCTGAATGTCATGATAGAATTCTGAAACCCTTTCCGTCCCCTGGTGTTGCTGCTGTCTCCACACTTTCCTTTCTGTGAGCTACGGTTGATCTGCAGAAGCATCCCACCAGAGTCTCCCTACGTAACCCCAGACGGGTTCACCCTCCCTTTGCGCCCCTCTGCCCCCCCCCCGCCCGCCCTCTCCTCTCAGGCATGGACAGCTTCTGTCTCCTCATTGAAGCAGAGCTTTGTTGCTGAAAGAGTGGATAAGAGGTATAGAAATAAACAGAGGGGTCGAGGGCGAGGCAGGGAGAGAGGTACCGGAATAAATAAATAACGAGAGAGGTCTCGGAAGAGAGGTATCAAAATATATGAATAGATAGAGAGAGAGGTCTCGGAAGAGCTAGGAAGAAAATAAATAAAAATAAATAAATTGAGAGAGAGGTCTAGGGAGGATTGCCCTCTGTGGGTAAAGGGCTATGTTTAGGGTGAGGGGCTGGTCCTGGATTAGGCATCAGTCCTGGATTAGGGTTAGGAGTTAGTCCTGGATAAGGGTTCAATCCTGGATTAGGATTAGAGGTTAGTCCTGGATTAAGATTAAGGGTTAGTCCTGAATTAGTGTTAGGGGTTAGTCATAGGTTAGGGTAAGGGGTAAATGCTGGATAAGGGTTGTGCTTTAGTCCTGGATTAGGGTTAGGGTAAGGGGTAAATCCTGGATTAGGGTTGTGCTTTCAGGCCTGGATTAGAGTTAGGGTAAAGGGTAAATCCTGGATTAGGGTTGTGCTTTAGTCCTGGATGAGGGTTCGGGATCAGTCCTGGATTAGTTCATTGTGCTGGGGTCTCTGCCGGTTCCAGAGTGGATGTGGCCCTCCTACAAACTGAGTGGGTCGTAGGAGGGTTTATCAGGGTCAGGGCTCCCCCCCAGAGGAACCCCCCCACCCCAGGCCACCTGCTGCAGGCTGGGGGTCAGCAGCAGGTCTCAGGGATTAGCCCCCACACTCCCACACAGTAGGGGTCAGTGAGGTTGTAGTCCCTCGCCCCCATCTCTCTCTCTCTTAGTCACTCTCTCTCTCTCTCTCTCTCTCTCTCTCTCTCTCTCTCTCTCTCTCTCTCTCTCTCTCCCCCCTCAGGGTTTGTTTCTGGGTTCCTCCGTATCCTGGGTTGCACCCCATTATCGTGTGGCTTGACCTCTGACCCTTCATAGGCAGGAGGGGGCCACTGAGGGGGGGGGGGGGGGGGGGGAGGTGGACCAGGGACCAGTGGAGTTGGGGTTGACCACCTCCGGTCCCTATGGGGTGGTTCATGTAGAGGAAGAGACACTGTCAGCCCCAGCTACCATACAGACCTCCCCAGGAGGCCCGATGGTACCCTCCTCTTCTTCTGGTCAAACAGAGCTGTGGTCCAATCTGCTCGGCGTCCAGCTGTAGTTTTGTTATTAAACCAAATGTCTAACCCTTCCCCTTTAGAGAAGGACTGTGGAATTGTTCCTTATTACTATTTTAAATGACATACTATTACCATTTCGTTCAGCAAATGCTGGACACCAGAATTAGACACCCTATATCCACAACGTGGCCAGACGTGTCTGTGCTTCTTGGCGTGTTGGCGTGGCGATGTGGTGGGCATATTCACACATGTCTTGTGAAAAGATCCCCAATTTAGGAGATGTTTTTTTAATTCCCAGTCAGGTCCATTTTCCATGTGTCTGGTTCCATGTTATTATTCCTGCACTAATCTCTGGCCCTATATTTCATAATTCTGGCCTCCGTAGCTTTCTGTGCGACCACGTTGAGTCGTGTAGACGAGGATAGTTTATGTTCTGGAATGTTCTGCTGCTCAGACATCATCTGGTCTGTGGGTCTGAACGCTAGCAGACCTCCTTCCCCTGCCTCTGAGAGGGACAACACCGTCCTAATCCCTCATAGAACAAGAGGGGGAGGGATACACACACACACACACAGAAAGACTCGCGCACACATGCAGACACACACATTACACACACACACATGCACGCACGCACGCAGCAATACACACACACGATAACACACAGACACACACAAAGAAACACCGAGAAACACACACCCACTGACACGCAGCAACGCACGCACGCAACAACACACGCACACACGCAGAAACACACACACACAGAAACACTCACACTCATGCAAAAATGCAGACGCACACACAGGCACGCACACACACAGAAACATGCACACACACACACTCACAGAAGCACACACACACACACACACACACACACACACACACACACACACACACACACACACACACACACACACACACACACACACACACACACACACACACACACACACACACACAAACACACACACACACACACCACACAGAATCACACACACACACACACACACAACCACACACAGCAGACAGCACACACACACACACACACACACACACAACACACACACACACACACACACACACACACACACACACACACACACACACACACACACACACACACGCACACGGCAAGGATCCCAGACATCTGATCAGTGTTTGCGCTGGCTCTGTATGAAGAGGACCCCTTTCGAGCGTCTCCCGGTAGTTAATATGCATCCTCAGTATGGTCCCAATAAGCCGGCGGTCTCCGTTACACACTGGGTCCGCTCAGCCAACACATGTCGGGATAAAAATACACAGACGGCCCCCCCGACCACCGCCGTGATTTGTCACCTCGTCACGTCGAGTCTGTTCTCGTCGCTCGCCCCTTGGAAGGCGCATGGCGTGGTTCGGCTCTGAGCCGAGGGCCCCCCGGGGCCTCTGAGGCCCTCTGTGTCTGCCTCTGTCTGCCTTCGAGGGGCCACTGAGGGCCTCCCCCGGGGACCTCCGTCTGCCCCTGGGTGAGGCCTCGGGGGGGCCGGTGTTATCTTTGGAAAACGTCGACGCTGCAGAAAGAGCGGAGAGTCGGGTGACTGCTCAGTCTGCTCCCTAGGAGGGAAGGAGGGAGGAGACACTGCTCCCTAGGAGGGAAGGAGGGAGGAGACACTGCTCCCTAGGAGGGAAGGAGGCAGGAGACACTGCTCCCTAGGAGGGAAGGAGGGAGGAGACACTGCTCCCTAGGAGGGAAGGAGGCAGGAGACACTGCTCCCTAGGAGGGAAGGAGGGAGGAGACACTGCTCCCTAGGAGGGAAGGAGGCAGGAGACACTGCTCCCTAGGAGGGAAGGAGGCAGGAGACACTGCTCCCTAGGAGGGAAGGAGGGAGCAGACACTGCTTCCTAGGAGGGAAGGAGGTAGGAGACACTGTTCTAGGAGGGAAGGAGGGAGGAGACACTGTTCTAGGAGGGTAGGAGGGAGGAGACACTGTTCTAGGAGGGTAGGAGGGAGGGGACACTGTTCTAGGAGGGTAGGAGGGAGGAGACACTGTTCTAGGAGGGAAGGAGGTAGGCGAGGGCCAGAAACTTTTCCTTGTTGTCTCTTCCTCTATTACTGCCACAATGCACACAGACCAAACCACCGTCCTGTCGTGGGAAATGGTGTGTGTGTGTGTGTGTGTGTGTGTGTGTGTGTGTGTGTGTGTGCATGTGTGTGTGTTTGATTGACGAGTGTTCTTGAGCAGGATTAACAGTGTGGGAGTTGATTTCCTCTTTTCTCTATTTTGGATGGCGGTGAGGGGGGGGGGGGGACTACACAAACAACAAAGACCACAACAATCTTTGAGGGCCCAGATGGTGGGACATGGTGAGGCCCTCGCGGGCCGCGCGGGCGGGGTCTACGACGGCGCCGGGAGAGGCTGCTGGCACAGATACAAGGCCTCTCGTATGGGGAGGAGCTAGGAGCTAGGAGCTAGGAGGAGCTAGGAGGAGCTAGGAGCTAGGAGGAGCTAGGAGGAGCCTAGCCTCTGAAGTGACTCCTGCAGCGAGGAGGAGGGCCACAGACAATCAGGGCAATACACTCCTTCTGCTCCTGCTGTTTCCTCCTGCTCCTCTTCCTCCCTCCTCTCTTCCTCCTCTCCTCTTCTCCTCCTCCTCTCCTCTCCTCCTCTCTTCCTCCTTCCTCCTCTCTCTCCTCCTGCTCCTCTCTCCTCCCTCCTCCTCTTCCTCCTCACCCTCCTCCCTCCTCCTCCTCCTCCCCTCCTCCTCCTCCTCCTCCTCCTCCTCCTCCTCCTCCTCCTCCTGCCCCTCTGAGGGCCGTGACCGTTCGGTCCCCAGAGAGGCCGGTTTCTATGGAGGCCTTCTTAGCAGCGGCCCAGCGGGAGTGTTTCCTGGCTTGTCGTGTCTACGCTGGCCTGGCATAAAGGAGACGCCACTTCCCTGGAGGGACAGCTCCTCACAGACCGTCGTGTCCTCCTTTGACCGGGATTCGTTCCGCGGTCCGAGTAAGGATTAACGTCGGGAAGCCTTAGACTGCTGGTGTCGTGTCTCCTTCCGTTTCCCATGTCACCATTATGACTCCGCCATTTGGAAAATCTCTTCTTTGTTACAGTGTAAATATAAATAACATTTATATTTACATTAAGGGCATTTAGAGACTTACAATAAGTACATTTGTCAGGAGAAAGAAAAACAATATGTCGCTGTTTGTACAGTACTTCATCCAGAGATTCATTCTCTACCATTACTACTGTTTCTACTTAAAACAATGATTCAGTATCTAAGTTATATCTTAATAAATTATCCCACATTCTTTCCAATCTCATTGGACGCACTGACTGGATGAACCAAACGACAAGCTTTGGTTCAATGGAAGGATGAAGAGTGTCACAACTCTGAGAACCACCAGACCACCTGGGAGACCTCGCTGCTCCTGCAGACCTTCAGGGTTTGATGAGGGGAGCACCCTGAAGACATGAGCTCAGTGGTGATGAGGGGAGCACCCTGAAGACATGGGCTCAGGGTTTGATGAGGGGAGCACCCTGAAGACATGAGCTCAGGGTTTGATGAGGGGAGCACCCTGAAGACATGGGCTCAGGGTTTGATGAGGGGAGCACCCTGAAGACATGGACTCAGGGTTTGATGAGGGGAGCACCCTGAAGACATAAGCTCAGGGTTTGATGAGGGGAGCACCCTGAAGACATAAGCTCAGGGTTTGATGAGGGGAGCACCCTGAAGACATGAGCTCAGGGTTTGATGAGGGGAGCACCCTGAAGACATGAGCTCAGGGTTTGATGAGGGGAGCACCCTGAAGACATAAGCTCAGGGTTTGATGAGGGGAGCACCCTGAAGACATGAGCTCAGGGTTTGGTGAGGGGAGCACCCTGAAGACATGGGCTCAGGGTTTGATGAGGGGAGCACCCTGAAGACATAAGCTCAGGGTTTGATGAGGGGAGCACCCTGAAGACATGAGCTCAGGGTTTGATGAGGGGAGCACCCTGAAGACATAAGCTCAGGGTTTGATGAGGGGAGCACCCTGAAGACATGAGCTCAGGGTTTGATGAGGGGAGCACCCTGAAGACATAAGCTCAGGGTTTGATGAGGGGAGCACCCTGAAGACATGGGCTCAGGGTTTGATGAGGGGAGCACCCTGAAGACATGAGCTCAGTGGCGACAAGTCCTTAAGTCCGATTTGGGTCGTCATGAATTCAACGGCTGTTCGATGCTGTCATAGCCAATATCCGGGTGGCCGTTAATATCCGTGTATATATATGTCCTCTCACATGCTTACGGTTATAATTAACATATCCTCCTCTGTTTTAACCTATCAGCCATGACTCAGCCTGCCTCTGGCTGTAATGAAGCCTGAGAGGTCCACTAATAGTATCTGTTCCTCTCTGTTCCTCGCTGTTCCTCTCTGTTCCTCTCTGTTCCTCTCTGTTCCTCTCTGCTCCTCTCTGTTCCTCTCTGTTCCTCCTCTCTGTTCCTCTCTGCTCCTCTCTGTTCCTCTCTGTTCCTCCTCTCTGTTCCTCTCTGTTCCTCTCTGCTCCTCTCTGTTCCTCTCTGTTCCTCTCTGTTCCTCTCTGTTCCTCTCTGTCTCTTCTCTGTTCCTCTCTGTTCCTCTCTGTTCCTCTCTGTCTCCTCTCTGTTCCTCTCTGCTTCCTCTCTGTTCCTCTCTGCTCCTCTCTGTTCCTCTCTGCTCCTCTCTGTTCCTCTCTGCTCCTCTCTGCTCCTCTCTGTTCCTCTCTGCTCCTCTCTGCGCCTCCAGGACGTTTTTAGGACCCCCCCCCCACCTCCTCTTATTTTAGTTCTGTTCAGCGGGGGGAAAGGCTTCTATAAACAACCCATTAAAAAGAAAGCTGTGCACAAACACATACAGACCAGATCAGCGTAATCCATGGGGCGGCTATTAGGAGGCTACGATGTGCTCAAACCCACAGGAACGTGTTGACAGACAACATGGCGTCCCAGCAGGGGCGGAGAGAAGAGAGACGTCCCACATGACAATCCCTCCTCGTGAAACATAGATGAACATTTTGCAGATCTTACGGCACCCAGTGGCTAATCCGCAGCCCGAGACTCTAATAAACGTACTTGCGGTCTACCTGGGGGTGAACACACCTTGGTGGGGTGTAACAGTGGTGTATCGGGTGGTCACGTCACATACTGAGATGTACCTGGGTGTTACGTAACAACGGTGTAACTGGGTGTTATGCAATGGGGGTGTATCTTGGTGTTATGTAACAGTGGTGTATCTGGGTGTTACATCACATTCTGAGATGTACCTGGGTGTAATGTAACGGAGTGTACCTGGGTGTTACGTAACAAGGTAAACGTCCTCTGCTGCGCCTCTCGGAGAGGTGGAAGAGGCTGACGGGACTGCAGGTACTCAGTGCTGAGTTAGTCAGGGGACTGCAGGTACTCAGTGCTGAGTTAGTCAGGGGACTGCAGGTACTCAGTGCTGAGTTAGTCAGGGGACTGCAGGTACTCAGTGCTGAGTTAGTCAGGGGACTGCAGGTACTCAGTGCTGAGTTAGTCAGGGGACTGCAGGTACTCAGTGCTGAGTTAGTCAGGGGACTGCAGGTACTCAGTGCTGAGTTAGTCAGGGGACTGCAGGTACTCAGTGCTGAGTTAGTCAGGGGACTGCAGGTACTCAGTGCTGAGTTAGTCAGGGGACTGCAGGTACTCAGTGCTGAGTTAGTCAGGGGACTGCAGGTACTCAGTGCTGAGATAATCTAAGGACTGCGGGTAATCAGGGGACACATAGCCTGCCGTGTGATTGACCGGAGCAGAGGCCATGTCACTCTGCACAGAGCGATTTCCCCAGCCCTCAACGCGTTACACACTCAACTACTAAGTAATCACGACCAAAATCGGTAGGGAGGAGGGTTGTTGTGATGGGACGGAATGCTTGGTAAAAACGAAGTAGGAATACTGTACTTTCTTTCTTCTTCTTTGTCTTTATATTGAGCACATTGTCTGGTCCTCCTTTCTGGAACCAGATGCTATCGCCATGACTGCCGCTCCCTGTTTCTTCTCTTCTTCTCATATGTCTGCATGCAGTAATGCTTTCATTCTCTTCAATGTTAGTTCTTTCAATCAGTCTGTCGGCATCGGCTGCACATGGAGCTGTGGCGGGAGGCAGTGGAATAGACAATGATTCTGCCTCTCATTTCTCCTCTTTTGAATCCCGTGGATGGGAAAGGGTCACGACCTTGACAACAAGAATAACAATGAGCCAAAACAAGCATGAAATATGGGTCAGGAGAATCATATGATGGTGTCCCATTGGCTGGTAGCATTATAATGTCATATGAACTGAAACAGCTGTCTGCAGAATTTAGTGGAGATTGTTGGGAGAGAATTGGACAGCAAAGTTCAATTCCAGACTGCTAGCGTTCTGTGTAGCAGACCAGACCGCTAGCGCTCAGTGTAGCTAGCAGACCAGACCGCTAGCGCTCAGTGTAGCTAGCAGACCAGACCGCTAGCGCTCAGTGTAGCTAGCAGACCAGACCGCTAGCGCTCAGTGTAGCAGACCAGACCGCTAGCGCTTGGGTCATCTTGGCAAGTGGTGCAGAAACAACAGCAATATTTAAGGGGGTTTCACACTGGACACGCTGGGACTTTATTTTCTGAATCCATTCTTTTCATGACAGCACTCACACCCCATACGGCCCCATCCCACGGTGCAGCTGCAGAGCTTCCTGCTCGACTCAGGAACTTGGCACGCCAAATGCCGCGCCATCCATGTCCACTGTTCTGTGAGACCCAGAGCAAGACCTGGAGCTGGGGGTCTCCACTAGTGTTTTCCTTTCTGCTGTACGACTCTGCGCTCGTCTGTTGTGCAACTTGCCTTATTTAACGTATTTATTTGTATTTTCTATTGTTTTATGGGGTTTCTACCATCGAAGCATAGAATGCTCAGCCAGTAAAACATATAGTCATATTGTTGCACAAGGGAACAAACAAGGAACTAAGCTGCTGTTTGGTCGACCCAAACGCTATCCTGAAGAGGAGTGTATTTATAAGTGTTTTGCTATGTAAGCCGTTTCTGGCAGCCCGTTTGCCATCAGTGAATGGCTGCTGAATTGTGAACAGCTTCATGAGTGTAGTGACAGTCCCAACTTTACTGGTGCTCCTGACAGTCAGAGGCCATTGTATCACTTTGGGCTTCTGTTTGTTTCCAGGCCTGGCCACAGTACAGCTGATATGATTATCCCACCAAATTGTCAGGCTAGACAACATACAGTCAACATCAACTCTTCCCTTTTCCTATTCCACATTTTATTTAGGACATTACGTAAATCTCATTCAACGCTAGACCAAAGTCATAACAATACTGATGAGAGATTACCAACTGTCTTCCTCCAGGTCCTCATCTGTCAATGTGGAGACAATGCCCTCCTGATGAGCTAGTGTGGCTCTTGGGATTGTTGATTCCTTGGGGTCAGAGCTCACCTCTAAAGCAGAAAGCCAGTGGCATGAAAACATGACTAATTTTCCTTCTATTTGTTCATAAAAGTAATTGAAAGAACAAATACCAGATGAGAGAAGATTGACGATAACAAAAGTATGGAACAAAAATCTGGAGGGTAGCTTACCGCTAGCCCAACTAGCTCTATCACGCTGCTAGCTTAGCACTAGCTTTAGCACAAGCTAGTATCACGCCACCAGCTCTACTAGCTCTATCACACCACTTGTACGCCACTAGCACTACCAACAGCTTTATAACACCATAGTTCTATCACTCATGCTACTTAAAAAAACAAAAAACATCAAGCAGCTTGAGTGTGGTCTGAGTGTGTGTCTGAACTTGTTGTGCCGCCATGCAGGGCCAGTGTTTGAACGAGGCTGAACCCACACTCTGTAACCAAGGGGCTACTCTCTCCCTCGCTGGGAGATTGGCTGTTTCAATGTTTACAGGATATGACAACCGTGTGAACTCATGATTACTGTTTTGAAAGATTTGTCTCTCCTGGATAACTCCACAGGTAGGCCATTTCCAATCAGGATGGAGCGCATCTGAGGGGCGGTTTAAAGCTAAATAAATCATTCCGGTTTTTATTATCAACAAGTTCCCTTTCAATGGTTTATCCCGTGTTATGAAGGACTACCTACGGACTTTAACACCCACTAAATGTAAGAGGAGCTAGCGACCAGATCTGTTTGATATTACTAACACAGATAGTAATTGAACTGTGTTCTACTGAAGTGAGTTCTCAAGCAACATGTCCTATTGTATGTCACTAAATAGTTGATCAAACGCCAAAAAAGAATTTCAAGGGATTAATCATTGTGCTTTATTGACTGTAATTGATATAATTATACGGTCAAGTTACAGAAATGCGCAAACTTGCACGAAAGTATACCCGAAGTGTGTGTGCGTGTGCGTCTCTGTGTGTCTCTGTGTGTGTGCAATGGAATCATAATTGTGGGTATAAAGTGTGGCTTTTCCAGTCTACCATAATAAAAGTAGTAATAATGATTCCATCAAGGCCAGCAGGGAAAGTGACAAGCGATGGAATCCTCGAGACAAGGCAGTTATTAGATTCTCTCGCTTCGATTTCATTTTAGGTTTCAGATTCTTAGGTTCAATGTTCAAATCAAATAAGTTAACAGCTTATTAAAGTTCTCTCAAAAGGATCATTTTGCTCTCTTTGGTTCCAGATTCATAGTTTCATCGAGGCTATACGTTTACGCCCCAAGCGTATTTGTGCTTACTGATGCTTTACGTAGATATATCAGTCGCCTGTACTGGCATTGAACTGACCAGTACTCCGTCAGATTACCTCGCTCTGTTGTCAACCCTAACTCAGAGCACGGTGATTGACAGCTATCTCTGGTTTTAAACTCTAGCCTAACCACCGCCACGAGCAGCCTCGCCCCTGCCTCAGCCTGCCTGCAGCCCCAACAATAACGTCTGACTTCGTTGGATAGGGGTTTGAACAACAGCAGCTTTATCTAACGTTGTAACAAGTTTGCTTCACAAATGTGGACATGCTATCTTTAATCTTCATATGTTTTTTTATAATCCTTATCCCTTTTATCTGGAGAAACACTAAAACAGGCAGTCCTCCTCACATGCAAGCATATTATATACTATATAAATATATATGTGCTTTTATATTTTATATGTGCTATATATGAGTTATATATTAACTATAATTGTTATGAATGTTATTCTATCCTTTATCTGGGGTTGAGCTGCTGCCCTTTTCATTGTCGTACTGCAAATATAATTCTATTATTTGCGACGGTATGAATAGGTCTTGATCGGTGAAATACTTGTGTTTGTTTTGTGTTGGTCTTTCTGTTTTTAGCTTTGCTTTGGTTTTGGTTTTGTGGCTAAATAAGGTAAGGGAACACGGAGCATACTTTCTTGTCAAAATACTGCAGATCTTCCTGAAGTGCTCGCCAACATATTTCCTCTCCGTGAGCGAGCGCGGGTGTTGTGTGTGATGCCAGCGCTGCGCGGCCGCGCTGAAGGGACACCCGGCCGGCTCCTAGCGGCCTCCGGGCTGCCAGGACATGTTCTTCTGAGGGCAGGTATGCCTGCCTCAGAAAGGCCTTTCTCTCTTGTCTCTTATCTTTGTTATGTTCTAGTTCGGTTATTTTTAGAAATAAACTGAAAAATTACTTGTTTTGGACATTTGACGAAGAATTGTGTAAAGGTCTTATAGAGGCTAACCGATTGCCCTTTGTGCACTCCTTCTCTTCCACTCGTGCGAGCTAACCCTTTATGTTTCTCGTTTCCACGCACAGAGCACCGGCTCGCCAGAGAGCGCTCGTTCTTGTTTGTCTTTGTATTTAGTAAAGAGTTGATATTGTTATTTAAATAATGCATCTCAACGGTCTTCTCTTAGTATGGTACTTGATGGACGGATTAAACGATCTAATGTAGGACTACCTCGACTCTACAATAAACTATTCTTCCATTGTGTGATCGCTGGTCTGAACAGATGTCCAACTAGAAGGTACCATAAAGCAGTTTGTTGTCGTTTGTTAAGTTTACCGGTCCTTTCAGATTTTGGTAGAACTGCAAAACAGTGCAAAGAATTATAAGACGGAAAGTGTTCAGCAACACGTGAACCTTCTTACACACTCACAAGTAACACCACGTTACAAGATATGCAGATATGAAAGATATGATCAACACAGTCTATTTTAAAAAACTCCAACAAATATTAAAGGGAATTTTTGATTTGCACGTGTTGTAACCAGTTCACCATCACAGCCATCGTACTGCGTAGATGTGTGCGATATATTAAAAGCACACTAGTTCATCAGACATTCCTCCTGATAGAATGAATCCCATTCTCCTCGCAGCAGAAGGTCTAACGCAACCCTGTTTCAAGAAGCAGATGACCTCTGAGTTAATGAGAAAGAGGCCCTATGCTCTCACCCACATGGTCGAGGAACGGCCACCAGCCAAACACACCCCACTATCCAACTTTGTTTTTATGGTCAAGACTCAAGATGAAAGCTTATTGTGCCCTCATGCAGTATCTCTGTGCCTGCATGGCTGTGGGTCTGTGTCGCTGGGTGTCTCTGTCTCTGTGTGTGTCTGTGTGTGTCTCTGTCTGTCTCTATCTCTGTTTCTGTATGTATTTCTGTCTCTCTCTCTCTTTATGTGTCTCTCTCTGTCTCTGTCTCTATCTCTGTTTCTTTATGTATTTCTGTCTCTGTCCGTGTATGTCTTTGTGTGTCTCTGTCTCTGTGAGTCTCTGTGTGTCTGTGTGTGTCTCTTCTGTTTCTGTGTGTATATCTGTCTCTCTCTCTTTGTGTGTCTCTGTCTCTCTGTGTGTCTGTGTTTCCTGTCTCTGTGAGTCTCTGTCTCTGTGTTTCCTGTCTCTGTGAGTCTCTGTCTCTCTCTCAGACACTGTTTATGTGCTAGACACACAGTGTGTCTAATATGTAGTCTTATCTCTAACATGAGTTGGATATTATTGCTGGGGCCCACAGGGGATAAAACAGTCAACGCATAGAGAAATGAGACAGCCACACGGATCTGAATTTTAAATCCTTACCCTTATCCCAAACCTCAACCAACTGTCTCTGCCAAGAGTGGATTATATCAATGTCACTAACACCTCAGAAAGAAATCAGCGCTTATCCAAACAAAATCTTTTTTCTGAAAACTGTATAGCTATCATCAGACAGATTAAAGTTAATTTCTCAAACGTTTTCAAAGTTTTAAGAAATACAAAACTAAACAAATTCCCACTGGGATTAAAGGGATCATGTTGACTTAAACAAGGTGTGAAATATCTGGGTTACAGTCTTGGTTTCACACAATCTGCTGCTATAGTACAAGGACATACTATAAATCTAAACAACAAGCAGCTGTTTATGCAGCGGTACATGTGAATGGATTTAGCAGTAACCAGTTCATGTCTGAGCAGGGCAAAATGATATATTCTGCTTAAAGTAATTACTGGCCTGAGCCCTACTCAACACAACACAAAACATAACCTTCCCCCAAACCAGGAGGGTTGCTGCCAATACAACTCACTACTAGTACTGCTGTAGTAGTAGTAGTAGTAGTAGTAGTAGTAGTAGTAGTAGTAGTAGTAGTAGTAGTAGTAGTAGTAGTAGTAGGCCTAGTAGGTCGCCCATAGAGCTTGAGACAGGTCCAAGCTCAGTATGTGTAGGAGCCCACCTCGTCAGAAGGAACAGAAGAAGAGGTTGACTGGAATGAAGGCCAATGAAAAGCACTCAGCCGTGCATGTCATTCTAGGGCTAGGCCTCAGAAAAGGGCCTAGAAAACATGGACTGAAGTTCAACAAGATTAGTGTTTCCGTGTTCCTGTGCTTCGTTCTGTTTTAAACACTACAGGAACATCCGGGTAACTTTTCCTCGTTCTTGGCCTGAAGTCTGCTGACTGGAAGCTGACTCTCAGTTCAATCTAAACACTTCCCATCCCGTAGCTGGTGGGCTAAGTGCTATGTAATGGCCTTAAGCATTAGCTGAGCAAAGTTTGGGACTAGATCAAATAAACAACACTTTTTGAAAAGACTGTATACAAATACATTTGTTTTTGTTTTAAACAGCGTGTGAGTCTTCTAAAGAAGTCGATGTGAGGGATTGGAGCAACAGCCTCACAGAAATTTACACAATGTATATATAATGCCATGGTAATGGCCATAGATTTTATTATGTTTTTGTGTGTGTGTGTGTGTGTGTGTGTGTGTGTGTGTGTGTGTGTGTGTGTGTGTGTGTGTGTGTTGTGTGTGTGTGTGTGTGTGTGTGTGTGTGTGTGTGTGTGTGTGTGTGTGTGTGTGTGTGTGTGTGTGTGTGTGTGTGTGTGTGTGTGTGTGTGTTAATAATTGAGAACAATGCTAACAGTAAGAGCAGTGCTTACAGTGCTAACTTTGAGAGCAGTGCTAACAGTGAGAGCAGTGCTAAGCTAACAGTCAGAGCAGTGCTAACAGTGAGAGCGGTGCTAACAGTCAGAGCAGTGCTAACAGTGAGAGCAGTGAGAGCAGTGCTAACAGTGAGAGCAGTGCTAACGGTGCTAACAGTCAGAGCAGTGCTAACAGTGAGAGCAGTGCTAACGGTGCTAACAGTCAGAGCAGTGCTAACAGTGAGAGCAGTGCTAACGGTGCTAACAGTCAGAGCAGTGCTAACAGTGAGAGCAGTGCTAACGGTGCTAACAGTCAGAGCGGTGCTAACGGTGCTAACAGTCAGAGCAGTGCTAACAGTGAGAGCAGTGCTAACGGTGCTAACAGTCAGAGCAGTGCTAACAGTGCTTACAGTGAGTGTGTTGAAGGAGGGCTGTGTCCTCCTCTGGACGGAGAGCTTTCCAACATCTGTTTCCAACACATGCAGCCGCACTGCATAGCTAGGCTGGAGATGAGCGAAAGTGGTCTGTGTGTGTGTGTATGTGTGTGTGTGTGTGTGTGTGTGTGTGTGTGTGTGTGTGTGTGTGTGTGTGTGCATGTGTGTCGTGTGTGTGTGTGTGTGTGTGTGTGTGTGTGTGTGTGTGTGTGTGTGTGTGTGTGTGTGTAACCTCTTATTCCTGATCTGTGGTCTGCACACTGCTGTGTTTATTTCTCCACGTGTTATGAAGAGGAGGCGGGGGAGGAGGGAGGGGAGAGGAGAGAGAGGGAGGAGGAGGAGGAGAGAGGGGGGGAGGAGGGGGAGGAGAGAGGAGGGGGAGGAGGAGGGAGGGGAGGAGAGAGGTGGGAGGAGGAGGAGGGAGGTGGGGGGGAACAGAAGGAGCGAGGGGGAGGAGGGAGGAGGAGGGGAGGGGGAGGTGGGAGGAGGAGGAGAGAGAGGGGAGAAAGGGAGGGGGAGGAGGAGAGGGAGGAGAGAGGGGGGGAGGAGGAGAGGGAGGGGGAGAAGAGAGGGGGGAGAGAAGGGAGGGAGAGGGGGAGAGGAGGAGGGAGGTGGGGGGGAACAGAAGGAGCGAGGGGGAGGAGGGGTGGGGGAGGGAGCAGCCACTATTCCTAAGAATAATTTGGAGCAGGTTAAGACAGTGAGGAGAAACCAAACCAAACGAAGGCCACAGGAAGTACCACGTTCTAGAAACACACCCGATCCTTATTGACGGTGTCCGGGCAGCGGGACAACAACAACAACAACAGACAACAGGACGACATTGTGTGCATATGTGGGATTTGGGTGGAAAATATGAATATTAAAGAATGAAGGCTTTTTCTAAAATTTTAGCCTATCAGCAGGTGGCTCTGGAGCCTTGGAGCCCTCGAAGAGACACCAGAGAGGAGCTGCCCTGGACAGGGGGGGGTTATGACAGTGTTAGTGTACTACAGTGTTAGTGTTACTGTACTACAGTGTTAGTGTACTACAGTGTTAGTGTTACTGTACTACAGTGTTAGTGTACTACAGTGTTAGTGTTACTGTACTACAGTGTTACTGTACTACAGTGTTAGTGTATTACAGTGTTAGTGTTACTGTACTACAGTGTTAGTGTACTACAGTGTTAGTGTTACTGTACTACAGTGTTAGTGTACTACAGTGTTAGTGTTACTGTACTACAGTGTTAGTGTTAGTGTACTACAGTGTTAGTGTTACTGTACTACAGTGTTAGTGTACTACAGTGTTAGTGTTACTGTACTACAGTGTTAGTGTTACTGTACTACAGTGTTAGTGTACTACAGTGTTAGTGTTACTGTACTACAGTGTTAGTGTACTACAGTGTTAGTGTTACTGTACTACAGTGTTAGTGTACTAGTGTTAAGGGTACTGTACTACAGTGTTAGTGTACTACAGTGTTAGTGTTACTGTACTACAGTGTTAGTGTACTACAGTGTTAGTGTACTACAGTGTTAGTGTACTACAGTGTTAGTGTTACTGTACTACAGTGTTAGTGTACTACAGTGTTAGTGTTACTGTACTACAGTGTTAAGGTTACTGTACTACAGTGTTAGTGTTACTGTACTACAGTGTTAGTGTACTACAGTGTTAGTGTACTACAGTGTTAGTGTTACTGTACTACAGTGTTAGTGTACTACAGTGTTAGTGTACTACAGTGTTAGCGTTACTGTACTACAGTGTTAAGGGTACTGTACTACAGTGTTAGTGTTACTGTACTACAGTGTTAGTGTACTACAGTGTTAGTGTTACTGTACTACAGTGCTAGTGTACTACAGTGTTAGTGTCACTGTGCTACAGTGTTAGTGTTACTGTACTACAGTGTTAGTGTTACTGTACTACAGTGTTACTGTACTACAATGTTAGTGTTACTGTACCACAGTGTGAGTGTATTACAGTGTTATTGTTACTGTACTACAGTGTTAGTGTACTACAGTGTTAGTGTTACTGTACTACAGTGTTAGTGTTACTGTACTACAGTGTTAGTGTACTACAGTGTTAGTGTTAGTGTACTACAGTGTTAGTATACTACAGTGTTAGTGTTACTGTACTACAGTGTAAGTGTTACTGTACTACAGTGTAACTGTTCCACCCTCCATGCCTTGGCGGTGTTATTGGCGGTCCGTCCAGAATGCGCTGCTGGCCGACATTAACTCCTGTGTTGACGTCTCCGTCTGGTATGTTGACCACAAAGACCCCTCCACCCCCACTCCACTGGTTATCTGTGTCAATGTCACCGGCTTGACCTGAGAGAGAGAGAGAGAGAGAGAGAGAGAGAGAGAGAGAGAGAGAGAGAGAGAGAGAGAGAGAGAGAGAGAGAGAGAGAGAGAGAGAGAGACATTGTGTGTGTGCGTGTGTGAGAGAGTGAGACTGTGTCTGGTGTATGTTGGAGATGGACTGTGTGTGTGTGTGTGTGTGTGTGTGTGTGTGTGTGTGTGTGTGTGTGTGTGTGTGTGTGTGTGTGTGTGTGTGTGTGTGTGTGTGTGTGTGTGTGTGTATCTCAGGTTTTGAGGGGGCAAAGTGATGTGGAATGAGATGGGCTCCTCACCGCCTTGCGTGTGTCCAAGGTCACGGTCAAAGGGTCAGGTCAAGGTCAAAGGGTCAGGTCAGGGTCAAAGGGTCAGGTCAGGGTCAAAGGGTGGGGGGCTAGCTTAGCTCAGGAGGTAGAGCAGTTGACTTGTAACCAAAGGTTGCTAGTTCAATCCCCAGCTCCTCCTAGCTGAGTGTTGATGTGTCCCTGAGCAAGACACCCTAACTGCTCCTGACGAGCTGGCTGTCGCCCTGCGTGGTTGACTCTGCCGTCAGTGTGTCAATGTGTGTATTAACCGATTTATGTCGCTTTGGATAAAAGCGTCTGCTAAATGCCTGAATTGGAATTGCTAACGGCTACGGGACGCAGACTGAGGGAGGGAAGGAAGTCAACGCTTTACTAAGAGGGACAATAGTAAGAACCGTCACAATGAGGTTCTCACGTGAAACACACACATCAACAGGTCCACAAGCGCAGGCATTCACCAGCTCAGCGTTCTCAGCCACAACGCGCTCTGTGAACGCTGCTGCTTTGTGTCGGGAGCGACTCCGCCGTCGGCATGCCCGGGTATCCAGTGGCCGGCCAGGATCCGGTGTCACGGCCCAGAAACCCCAGCTGGGTTCCCGAGGGAGTAGGATGACACAATGAATACCGTGTGTCGAGGGTCCAGGTACAGAGCACCACAGGGTATGGACCTACACGTGTGCTGTGTAGATCCAGGTGTTGTAGATCGCTGTGTGTGACCAGCGAGAACAGAATCCATATCCATGGGTTGAAGATGGAGGTGGTCTCTGCTTATTCCTGACAATAAGGAACCAACAGATCTCATGATAGGTTGTTGTTTTCTGATTGGCTGAGGTCTCCTGATTTGGAGTCCTTGATGGGAGACCCCAGAGGAGACAGTGACAGACCCCGGGTCAGCTGCAGTCCGTCTCGCTCGGGGCATGCTACTAAACCTACACAGTGTGTTGAAACACAGCAGACCGGTTCTCATGTGGGAATGGTTGGAACAAAATGCATTCTGGGATGATCAATATTCCAATTGGTCGTTCTGTCGTCACTCAAACAGGATGCAGGAACACAGGGATATGACTCCTGCTGCCTGGACTAGGGAAGATCACTAAGGTCACTAAGATAGCGTTGGCAGAAAATAACTCCTAGAACTACTCGTAAAGAAACCAGAGGGCTAACACAGTAAGCGACAGGGAGAGAGTGTAAATCCCAGTGAACAGTCTAGACATATTTTAGACCGTTGTTCAATTCCCGACTCACTTACCGTGGCTGACAGGCTGCAGCAGGTCTGAGCGCTGAAGTTCTGCAGACGATTACATGATGGTGATGATGAGGACATGGGGCATCGCCTGCAGCTGTGGCACATCAGAAGTGTCCGGGGTTGAGAAAGTAGTGACTAACAACGGTGTATTACTGTAATGCTTCACAGGAGAGCACCAATGATGATTCACACCTTGTTCCTGGAAGTGAAAGCCCACCCAACGGCGAGGGAAACACTTAGGAGTTGATATGTTTGCCTCGTGCAAGGAGGGAAGGAGTTAGGGTTGGGAGGTTAGTGGTTAGGGTTAGGGTAGGGTTAGGGTAGTGAAGAATACGGTGAGTTTAGGTTTAGGGTTATTGTCTCTCCAACCCTGGTGATGAATGGAAGCCTGTTGTGCTGAACCACAGGAAGAGACATTAGAGTCATTAGTTGTGGTTGTTTCTCACGAGGCTCAATGCTGGCAGCCAATCACTGGCAGCTGTTTGGGAGACGCAGATCTCCAGAGAATCAACACTTCTGTGTGTGTACGTGTGTTGTGTATATATTTGTGTGCGTTAAAGTGTGCATATTTGTTTTTGTGTGTATGGGTGTACATTTTTGTGTGTATGTGTGTAAATGTGTCGGCCATTGTCCCATTTGTGTGCTGGATATTGTGTCCAATATACACATTTCACACATTCATGTGTTTCTGCATAAGTAGCATCCAGCACTAGCCTCACCCTCAGGGCTGGAATGTTCAAATGAAGGCATTAATAAAACGTCCCCTCACGCATGAAGGAGAAAGAAGATGGCCGGGAGTTTCAAGGACAATGTCATGAGAAACACAGAGACGGCGGAGCATTGTGCTGTGTGTCGTAGCTGCTGTTTGTTGTTGCTTCTGTGTGTCGAAGCTTCACACAGAGAGAGAGGGGTGTGTCGTGTGTTTTAGTCGCTGTGTCGTAGCTGCTGTACAGAGAGAGGTGGTCTGTGTTCTGCTGTGTGTTGTTGCTGCTCTACAGTGATCTGTATTCTGCTGCGTGTTGTTGCTGCTGCTGCAGCAGTATTGCTGGTTTCGCTGAGTCAGAGAGAATGCAGCAGAGAGAGAGCCCGACGCTGTCCCGGTGTCTCGCTGCTCAAACGCTGCCCCCTGTTGGCAGACGCCGCACACAGCAGTCCACCGGGCAGAGTTTTCCACTCTGGGTGAACGACAGCCATGCCAACATGACAGAGTTATGCCATCTGCGTGTTTTGTACGCGGTGCCCTGGGGTGTTTCCACAAGTGATTAATGCTGATGCTTGTTTTCTAACGACTGCGGTGGCTCCAGCTGAGGTTGCTGGTGTACGCTGGTGTTATGGCAGCGGACAGTGAGGCCTCGTCAGCAGACAGAGCCCCGCGCCCCTCTCTCCTCTCTGCACTGAGGCTGCCATGGTTTACCTCAGAGCATATCAGTCCCTGGGCTTATCGTGTCAAACGCGTGTTACTTACACATTAAACATGTTACTTTGATACAAACGCGTTACTTCACAAAAGTCGATTCCCGTTGGTGGATGCTTGATGGAGACCGTGCATGAAGACCACCTGACGTTTAAACAGATCAGACCTCTACTGCCACGGTTAAAGTCTGGGTGACTTCTCAATCTCTGGGCTAATGTTAAAGTCAGGTTTATCTTTCTTCATCTATTAACCAGGGTTAGGGTTATGTTGTCCATCTATTAACCAGGGTTAGGGGTTATGTTGTCCATCTATTAACCAGGGTTAGGGGTTATGTTGTCCATCTATTAACCAGGGTTAGGGGTTATGTTGTCCATCTATTAACCAGGGTTAGGGGTTATGTTGTCCATCTATAAACCATGGTTAGGGTTATGTTGTCCATCTATTAACCAGGGTTAGGGGTTATGTTGTCCATCTATTAACCAGGGTTAGGGGTTATGTTGTCCATCTATTAACCAGGGTTAGGGGTTATGTTGTTCATCTCGTAGCCAGGGTTTTTCCAGTGGTACCCCCCCGGCTGCTGTGACCCTAAAGTGTTGTTCCTCTTCTGTCTCCTCACAGAGAAGCTGTACAACTCCAGCGGCCGGGAGCTCCGTCGAGCGCTGTTCTCCCTCAAGCAGATCTTCCAGGTACTTCCCCTTCTGCACCACTGCCCCCCTCTGAAGGGGTCTCTGGCCTCCCAGTACCTTAAGGAGTAGTATTACTGTGAGTCTCTGGCCTCCCAGTACCTTAAGGAGTAGTATTACTGTGAGTCTCTGGCCTCCCAGTACCTTAAGGAGTAGTATTACTGTGAGTCTCTGGCCTCCCAGTACCTTAAGGAGTAGTATTACTGTGAGTCTCTGGCCTCCCAGTACCTTAAAGAGTAGTATTACTGTGAGTCTCTGGCCTCCCAGTACCTTAAAGAGTAGTATTACTGTGAGTCTCTGGCCTCCCAGTACCTTAAAGAGTAGTATTACTGTGAGTCTCTGGCCTCCCAGTACCTTAAGGAGTAGTATTACTGTGAGTCTCTGGCCTCCCAGTACCTTAAAGAGTAGTAATTACTGTGAGTCTCTGGCCTCCCAGTACCTTAAATGAGTAGTATTACTGTGAGTCTCTGGCCTCCCAGTACCTTAAAGAGTAGTATTACTGTGAGTCTCTGGCCTCCCAGTACCTTAAGGAGTAGTATTACTGTGAGTCTCTGGCCTCCCAGTACCTTAGTGAGTAGTATTACTGTGAGTGCTTCTACTGATCTGACCACGTCTGGGAAGGTTCAAATTCTGCCTCACACATGAATTCATACTCAGAAACACAGGAAGGCCACCCCTACACGCATACACACACACACACACACACACACACACACACACACACACACACACACACACACACACACACACACACACACACACACACACACAGACAGACAGACAGACAGACAGACAGACAGACAGACAGACAGACAGACAGACAGACAGACAGACAGACAGACACCCCAGCATTCACACACACACACACAAACACATTACAGAAATACCCACACACACACACGAACACACACAAGCATTCACACACACATACACAAATACACACACACACAAACTTTCACACTACCGTTCACACACACAAACACACACCTTCATAAATACACACACACACACACACACACACACACACACACACACACACACACACACACACACACAGTGCTGTGCTGGCCCACAGTCATGCTGTGTAGGACTGAGCTCCCTAGTAGAGAGGAAGTGGCCCGGGATCCCCCAGGGTTTACTGCCCCCCCTCCCTCGGTCCTCGCTCCACAGGGTTAGGGTCGTCTCAGCCCTGAGCCGTCATCTCCCTACAAGTCCTCCTGCTCCGGACGGCAGTGAGACACGGGGGGTTTAGTCCTCAGAGAGACCAGGGGAGATCGGCACGAGGACCCCCAGACCGGCCCCCAGCCCTCCTCCTAACACTCCCCCCAGCCCTCCCCCTCTCTCCCCCCCCTAGCCCTCCCCCTCTCCCTAGCCCTCGCCCTCACTCCCCCCCCAGCCCTCCCCCTCTCTCCCCCCCTAGCCCTCCCCCCTCCCCAGCCCTCCACCCTCTCTCCCCCCAGCCCTCCCCCTCTCTCCCCTCTAGCCCTCCCCCTCTCTCCCCCCCCTAGCCCTCCCCTCTCTCCCCCCCCAGCCCTCCCCCTCTCCCCCTCTAGCCCTCCCTCCCTCTCTCTCCCCCCCTGAGCCCCCCCTCCCCTCTCTCCCCCCCTAGCCCTCCCCCTCTCCCTAGCCCTCCCCCTCTCTTCCCCCCTGAACCTCCCTCTCTCTCCCCCCTAGCCCTCTCCCCCTCTCTACCCCTAACCCTCCCCCTCTCTTCTCCCCCTCACCCTCTTCCTCCCCCTAACACTAGGACAAGCCCAGTGCTTATCTTCCTCCTACTTCATAACCCCCCCCCCAACCTCCTGCTCCCCTAGTCCTCTTCCTCCTCTCCCCCTTCTTCCTCTTCCTCACCTAGCCTCCTCCGTTACACTCCTTACCCTTAACCTCCCCTCCATCTCTTCCTCACCGTCGCTCATGATGTCGTTGTGGTTTCGCAACTCAGGGGCTTTGGAAGTTATTTACATTGTCAGCTTACATCTTAAGCCTAGTTACACCCTTCCTAATTGTGACCACAGGCAAAAGAATCCCAGGAACACAGAGTGGTATGTGAAGGCCGTTCAAGGGCCTCACACATCATACGAACCATCCCTGAAGAATGTAAAAAAAAACCTTGTTGTGGTCAACAAACCTCGGTTAATCAACATATTGGTTTGCTGACTGTTTGGCTTCAATAATGCAATGTTGTCAGCATCGTTGTTACAGAGACGTCTCGTTCTGCCCCCCCCCCCCCCCCCCAGGATGACAAGGACCTGGTCCATGAGTTTGTGAACGCTGAAGGTCTGACCTGCCTGATTAAAGTGGGCGCGGAGGCCGACCAGAACTACCAGAACTACATCCTCAGAGGTAGGTTCATCTGCACACGCTAGTGGACCGCTAACACGCGCAATCATCCCTCCTCTACTTATTCATGCCTTCATCTGCACACGCTAGTGGACAGGGGCGCAGATGGGAGTTCTGAACTGGGGGGGGGACCCAGCTGTCAGCAAATGACTTCAACTCAATAAGTTATTTTTGTGTAACCTGGGCTTTAACTAGCGCTCAAGTAGTTAGTTTCGTAATAGCCTATGGGCCAATGGTTTGCACTAAAAAGCCATTGGAGAATTCTTATTTGAAATCATGGATAAACAACAGCGAACATTATTAACCAAAGGCCTACTTGATCAACACTAGCCATATTTAATGAAACTGTTATTTGTCTGGAATGCTAATCACCCACAGAAACTTCATGCCTTATGCAAAATATGTTTTATTTAAACATTTGTGCATACACTCAGTGTTAACAACATATTTACATGAATGAACAAAAAGCTAAACACATTTACTGTCTAAGCACTCACTGAAGGACCCAAAAACATCTCTGATTTCATTACCCTTAGCATACTTCTGGACAATTTCTTGTCTGTCCAGTCTGTCAAGCCTCTCGTGGTGAATATGGCACACAGCAATGCCATGGAGTCTTTTTGGCGTCATGGTTGATGACAGCCATGTCTTCAATCTGCGTAACCCACTAAAACACCGCTCTGCCTCAGCAGATGATATGGGCACCACCATCAACAATCTCTAGCTAGCTACAGAGAATGAAAAGGTATCAATATGCTAGCGCTAGGTAGCTATCTAAAGAGAATGACAAGGTATTAATATATGGGCCAGAGCCAGGCACACTCCAACTTTCTTTAGGAATTTTCTAGTTAAAATTAGATTATAGATAAAAATGAAGAAAACATTAAAGCTATTCATCTACGGCTTAAAAATACTTTTATTTTACATTTAGCCTACTTCAGGTAAGAGCAAATGCCGTTTATTAATGTCACTGACACTAGCTCAACATTACAAAAAACGATTAGCTGCCACATCTGGGAAAGGCAACGGGCAACCGGCGAAGGATAGCCGACTTACATTGTTTTGTTTTTTGAAAAAACGCTCTGATTGTTTTTTGCTCCTTCATTTTGTTTCTTCATGAAGCACCCGCTCTGTCATAGTAGACAATGATCACCGCAACAGGTACAGGCGCAGCTGCCAGTTCCTCTTTAGGACCCCGGGGAGCGAGGGTCGTGCATTATGGTCTGTTCAATTTACACTGAAAGTCGGAACTTGGAGCTCGGAACAACGGAACCCCAAAGATGAGTGCTCCCAGCGCTTACCCAGCCTCACAAACGCTCACCAAAACAGTTAACTAACTACTGTTTACGTGAGTAGAAGATAGCATGAATTCTATGTCTGGCTGGTGAGATTAATACGACTTTCCGAGTTGGAGATCCGACTTCACGGGGGTCTCTGATTAAAATTCTGACTTGGATCTCGGAAATTCCGACTTTAATGCACGACTGGAACGTACCATTAGTCGTAGCACACAAACGCCGGGCTCTCAATGTGCGCTGCATGTATTAGTCTAAATAACAGAACATTAATCCTGTTTTTCCGGCGATGTTTGTCACTTTAGGGACAGTGGGGGGGAGGGGGCACTATGAATCTGAGGGGGTCATATCCCCCCGTCCCTAGTGCCATCTGCGCGCATGCTAGTGGACCACTAACACACGCAAACATCCCTCCTCTACTCCCTCACGCCTACATCTGCAGCCCGGATGATCAAGGACCTTATTGTATGATCTACAGTAACATGTGTTCACATGTTAACCTCTCCAGTAGCATGTGTTCACATGTAAACCTCCCCGGTAACATGTGTTAACATGTAAACCTCTCCAGTAACATGTGTTAACATGTTAACCTCTCCAGTAACATGTGTTAACATGTTAACCTCTCCAGTAACATGTGTTCACATGTTAACCTCTCCAGTAACATGTGTTAACATGTAAACCTCTCCAGTAACATGTGTTCACATGTAAAACTTTCCAGTAGCTTGTGTTTGCATGTATATTGCTGATTCTGTGGATGACCTCCTCACACTGAAGTAGTTAGTACCACAAAATACCTAGAGAGTCTGTGTGCACGCGCGAGCGTGTGTGTTTGTGTTTTGGTGTGTGCGTGCATGCGTCCATGCGTGTGTGTGTGTGCGCGTGCATGTGTGTGTCCGTGTGTGAGTGTGTGCGCGTGCGTGCGTGCGTGCGTGTGTGTAGTTGTTGACACTGTGGTTACCGTGACTCCGGCATGCTGCTGGTTAATTTAACGCTCCCCTGATGAAAGAGAATGATGATCTGTGTGATGGAGAAGAGCGGGGAGTGGCCTCGTTACCATGCCTACAGAGGCTGGGTCACCCCCCCCCCCACAGGGTCACCCCTGAATAACAGCCTGTTGGGGGGGGGGGGGGGGGGGCTGCTCACACTGATCATAAAACTCAGGGCAGGAAGTTGCACATCATAAAACTAATCCTTCCCTCCATCTCACTCTGCTTTAATAAATACGACGTCAACCTAAAATGCAACATAATGATAGCAAAAGTTTAAAATATTTCATGCAAAAGTGTCACACGATCCAAACTTAAATATATAGATAGAGAAAAAACGTTATTAATCTCCCAGAGGGTAAATTCCTTTGTTACAATTACAAATGCGTCTATACAGGGAAAAGTGAAAGGATGATTTTAGTTAATGAGGTCATGGTCGGAACGTTAGCTCATGTCTTGGGACGAGGTGTTGGAACGAGGCTTCACTCGTCTTTGTAAACATAATGACAGCATATGAAACTACAGGGTGGACCCCACCCTATGCATTAGTGTGGCTAAGCTGTCCACTATATGCCACAGATCTTATAGACCCATTTATCTTAAAGATCCCGCCGTTATGAGAGTGTGAGGGCTGTGTGTTCGGTATCTCTCCCCCAGGACGTCTCGCCATTCCAGTCAGAGATGAGCTCATGTCTCGGGTGATGTCAGTGTGTGTGTGTAGTCTCGGGTGTGCGGGTGCGCTGCCTGGGGGGTTGTAGTGGGGGGGGGTCCGGGGTAGAGATCGTGGGGGGAGAGGGGGGAGGAGGTCCATTATCCTGGATTTGTGAGCCCCCGGTCTTTGAGTGCCGGTGGGATCCATTTGGGGAGGGGGTTTCTGGTCTTCCCTCTGGTTGCCAGGGCTGTGAACGGCGTCCATGTCTGTCCATGTGCTCACTGAGTCTGAGTCTCGTCACGGACGTCCTCAGCTGTTGCTCTGTCCCGCTGGTCAGCAGACAGGTGTTCTGCTGGGTGTCTGTTCTCAGGGCCGTACCTCTCTTCTGGTCGCTGGATGACTGGGCCTCATCCTGCTGGCTCTCTCCTGGTTTTAGTCCTGGTGGGTCTCTCCTGGTTTTAGTCCTGGTGGGTCTCTCCTGGTGTTAGTTGTGTTGGGTCTCTCCTGGTTTGGGGTCCAGAACCCGCTGGCCTCGTTCTGTTGGGTCTCTCTGTCTGTGAGGTCTTTTGTTATGGAGACTGGATCGCTTTCTTTTCAAGTGTGTTTTTTATGGAAACTCATTTCGGGTTCTGGACTGAAGGCGCGCCCTGATTCTGCTCTGCACCTGTGGCTCGGTGTTCCGCTCTGAGAGCAGATCTCCAGAACTCTGCATGCAGAGGAACAGTTTGGTGTTGTTCCTCCGCTCAGCGTCTTGGTTGGAGCCTGGAGTATGACCCCCCCAATTCAGGGGTTACCCCCTGAATTGGACCTTGATGCCCAGGTCGATGTCTGAGTTGATGGTTCTTCTGAGTGTGTACACGCCCTCCCGCGCTCCGGTCTTCAGGGCTGTGGTAGAGCTGCTGTCTGGGTTGCAGACGGGCGAGGTCTTAGTGTGTCTAGAGCCGTGGTATCTAGAAGGAATTCATGTGTTTGGTGCTGGAGGTTGGGTCTGTTCTGAAATACCATGACTTGGTTTTACTTAGGCTCTCCCTCTCTCTCTCTCCCTCTGTCTCTCTCTCTCTCTCTCTCTCTCTCTCTCTCTCTCTCTCTCTCTCTCCCCCCCTCTCTCTCTCTCTCTCTCTCTCTCTCCCCCCACTCTCTCTCCCCTCTCTCTCTCTCTCTCCCCCCTCTCCCTTGTCTCCTCTCTCCTCTCTCTCTCTCTCCTCTCTCTCTCTCTCCTCTCTCTCTCTCTCTCTCTCTCTCTCTCTCATTCAGGATACTTAGGGCAGACAGGACGAACAGCCAAGCACACATTAGCTCTGATTTCGTAAATCAGTAAAAAGTCTGGCGCTTTAACTCAAGGCCAGCAGCGCCGAGCGAGAGTTGGAATGCAGCCCGCGACGCTGCAGAGAAACAGTTGGAATGCGGCCGGTGAGTCTGCAGAGAAACAGTTGCTTTTTCCTTCGGCAGTAAAAACCCTTTCAGGAGCAGAGGAGGTGAAGAGGGGGTTAACAAAAGCAACATGCGCACAGGCAGCGCGGCCCGGAGTCTGACCCCGACCCCGGAGCCGACTACCTAAAAGGGAACAGGCGTTGGCCCCGGGGAGTGGGCCGTCATGGCCGATGGCGGGCGGTATTCCTCCTCCTCGCGGCCTCTGTCAGCACCTCCTCCCTGTCCTCCTCTCTCCACAACTCTCATCTTTATCGCTCCTCTCCTCCCGGGGACGGGGTCCTCCCGACACCTGGCTGGGGGGCCCGCGGCCCCGGGGTCCGGGGCCCGGCGGCCGGGGGCCCCTGAGTCCCTGAGTCTCCGGCCCTCAGGAAAGCTTTATCACCCGTTTGAAGCGGGCCCCGAGGAACCGGAGCATCTGGTTCCCCTCAGCCCGGCGCGCTACCGCCGGGTTAAGGGCCACACGCGCACACAGAGAGGACCGCACAGAGAACCGCCTAGAGAACTACACATAGAACCACACACAGGACAGAACCACACAGAGAACAGAACCACACAAGAGAACAGAACCACACAGAGAACAGAACCACACAGAGAACAGAACCACACAGAGAACCACACAGAACAGAACCACACAGAGAACCACACAGAACAGAACCACACAGAGAGAATCGCACATAGAACCACACACAGAACAGAACCACACAGAGAACCACACAAAGAACAGAACCACACATGGGGCTTTCACACCAAAAAGAACCGAGAGCCAGCTCCGGGCTGGTGCTAGGGCCAGTTCCAAACTGGTTCCAGCCTTATCCCAGTTACGAACCGGTTGGTTTCACACCGGCGAGAGCCAGCCATGGAGCCGGCGAGAGCAACGTCATGACGTCACTTCAAACGTCTGCATACGTCTCCGCTTTTACCGGTGTTGTGCCGAAAAAGGAATCCCCATCATAAATCGCTGCCCCTCTCCGCTATATAGCAGTGTTTATATATTATCGTCATAAGATGAGCAACTTGTCACACAAAGCGATATGTAAGATTGCTTCTTCTAACAAAAATAGGGTTTATAGTGTATAGCAGTGTTTATATCATATCATCCCAAGATGAGCAACTTTTCTCAGAAAGCGATGTTACATTTTATAGGCGACCCACAACATACGATGTCACATCACGATAATGAATCACGAGGGCAGTAAAAATACTAATAGTTTAGTAGTCATACATGTATGCATAATGTGACCCCTAGAAAGCACAGACGAAATAAACGAAAGCGTGTTCAAGCGGAGATGGGGTGTGATTTCCGACGCGGATTCCATTTTCGGCACGACAACGGCAACCCTCGCAGTTTCAAACACAACAATGGTGGAATACGCGGCAGCTGTTTCAAGTTTTCTCCTCGCTTTGGGCGCCTACTTAGGCAACCAAACACAACAGATCCAGCGAATCTGTGATAATGATCGTGTGCGCGAGAGCTTTGACCGGTCTTCGTTTGTCTTCCTGTTTATGACGGTAAGGATAACCCCGCCCCCTGCCCCTAGCATAAAGCGGTTCCCATTCTAGCCCAGCTCACAACTGGGGCTTGAGTTGAACCGGTTTTTAGGGGCCGGAGCCGGTTCTTTGGTGGTGTGAAACCAAAGCCCTGGCTCTAGCTCCGAACCGGCCCGGAACGGGCTCCGATTTTGCGACGGTGTGAAAGGGCCAACAGAGAACAGAACCACACAGAGAACAGAACCACACAGGGAACAGAACCACACAAGGAACAGAACCACACAGAACCAGACAGAGAGAACCGCACACATAGAAAAAAAACCTACACAGAACCGAACAGAGAACCACACAGAAAACCACACACATAGAACCACACACCGAAGAGAACCACACAGAGAACTAAACAGAACCACACACACAGAACCACATAGAGAACCATCATAGAACCAGAGAAGGGTCCAGTGTATCACCCATGATGAGCCTCTAGGAGCCTTCAGCCTCCAGCTGAGGCAGACACTGAGTCTGCATGGAACCGGTTCTCCAGAGGTCCGCTCTGCTGTTAACCGCTCGGTGGAGCCGGTTCTCCAGAGGTCCGCTCTGCTGTTAACCGCTCGGTGGAGCCGGTTCTCCAGAGGTCCGCTCTGCTGTTAACCGCTCGGTGGAGCCGGTTCTCCAGAGGTCCGCTCTGCTGTTAACCGCTCGATGTCTGCGTGACGCGTCTGCTGGATGAACACATGTTGTGTCAGCGCGTCTCAGCGGCCTGCGACGGGCCCGTACCGTCAGGGAGTCAGGACGGGTCCAGTCCGTCAGGGAGTCAGGACGGGTCCAGTCCGTCAGGGAGTCAGGACGGGTCCAGTCCGTCAGGGAGTCAGGCCTCCTGGCCTCCAGGACTGGGCCTGGCGGAGAGGAGCCCAGAGCTCGGTGCTGGCAGCCCGCCCTGGAAACACTGCGTCTTGTGTTGTCTGGCTGTCTGTAGGAGCGGGGGGGGGGGGGGGGGGGACCTTAGCGCGGCCCCGTCGTCTGGAGAAACATTTACATTGTGCCGGGGCCAGCTCCACCTGCGCTGGGGGGAGGGTCGGGTTCGATGTTGTTATCGCCGTCTGAACCGTCCGTGGAACACAACAAGAACCCACTGATTGGTTTGGTTTGTTTGTGTCTTTAGATCCTGTTCACAGAGCAAACACTTGGATTCAAAGCTCACCCAGACTCAGATTAAAGCCCTCGGCGATGGCTAGGAGCAGTCAGCCTGCTGCAGAGGCTGGGAGGTTACACAACACGACTATCTACAAACTATCCACAGCCTCCTATCTACAGCCTCCTATCTACAGCCTCCTTCTTGTCGCTCTATGCAGCTCTCTGTATGTTCATCTCTCCCTTCATCTGTCTATCAATTCATTCACAACACTGTTCAGTCCAAACTCAGGGCTCATGTATCATTCTGATATTCACAAAACAGGCAAACCTTTCATCCACACTGGGATTAGGCCCTTATTGCATAATCTCCCTGATATGCTCTGTTTGATTATTATTTTTGGGATATAAATGTCATACATAAAGCCATCCTCAATTAATTTTAAACCTACTACCAAAAACCAACCATACCATGAATGTAGAACCAAATACCAGAACAACCCGAGCAGGAAAGGAGCATAGAGTAGAACCGAATGAAAAGCAGCGGAACCAACGTCCACGCGGTGGGGTCGGTACTTTCTTTGTCTCGTTTCCTCAGACCCTCCCCCTCCTACAGACCCAATCACAGCCTCCCCCCGTACCCCCGTACCCCTTCTCCCCATAAGCAGGCCCATCTGAACCCAATCCCCCCCCCCCCCCCGCGCGCACAAACCTCCGCCAACCTCTGGAAGGACGTCAGGGTTCACTCCAGTTATGAGCTGCAGATGCTATGGGCCTATGTTCAGAACATCAGAGGATCTACTTACCCAGTAATAACAATATCATAATGATAATCATAGTCAAGTATTTAACTCACTTTGTCAAGCTGCAATCGCATTTCCTCAGATCCTTCTGTCTCAGTTGAAAAACGATGTGATGGTATTTAACGGTTTTATGTAAATACCCAGCATACAGTAGGGTTTTACCGGTATTGGTACCAAATCCTGCGTGGTGGTTAGTCCTCTGTTCGTGGTGGTTTGCTCTCTATTCGTGGTAGTTAACCCTCTATTCATGGTAGTTAACCCTCTGTTCATGGTAGTAAGCCCTCTGTTCATGGTAGTTAGCGCTCTGTTCATGGTGGTTAGCATTCTGTTCATGGTAGTTAGCCCTCTGTTCATGGTAGTTAGCCCTCTGTTCATGGTAGTTAGCGCTCTGTTCATGGTGGTTAGCCCTCTGTTCATGGTGGTTAACCCTCTGTTCATGGTTTTTAGTGCTCTGTTCATGGTGGTTAGCCCTCTGTTCATGGTAGTTAGCCCTCTGTTCATGGTAGTTAGCACTCTGTTCATGGTGGTTAGCCCTCTGTTCATGGTAGTTAGCCCTCTGTTCATGGTAGTTAGCACTCTGTTCATGGTGGTAAGCCCTCTGTTCATGGTAGTTAACCCTCTGTTCATGGTTTTTAGTGCTCTGTTCATGGTAGTTAACCCTCTGTTCATGGTTTTTAGTGCTCTGTTCATGGTGGTTAGCCCTCTGTTCATGGTTGTTAGCCCTCTATTCATGGTGGTTAGCATTCTCTTCATGGTAGTTAGCCCTCTGTTCATGGTGGTCATTCCTCTGTTCATGATGTTCAGACCTCCTTTCTCATAATCATCTTCTTTACTTTGGTTTAAGGGGCTTGGTAGAAGGTTTTAGGTATTGGGGTTTGGATAATAGGTCTAGGAAAGGATTAGGTAAGGGGTTAGGGTTAAGGGTTAACAGATCCACATCTTATCTTGAACTTGTTTGGCTGGGACTCTATCTGTGGTTCTCTGCCAAAAATGGTGCATTTTAATCTGATTCGCTGAAGCGGGCTAATTGTTTGGCAGCAATCTCTTCATTAAATATGCAAGCAATGATACCAAGAGAGGTTTCCTTTAGAGTTTCCTTGGTTTGAGTTTACAACTGTGTTTGAAGTTGTGGGTACCCTGTTTATAATCACATTAATCTAACAAACCTTTTTTCCCAGAAACTACTCGGCTATTTGTCCGAGAACAGTAACAAAAACACACACGCGCGCGCGCACACACACACACACACACACACACACACGCACACGCACGCACACACGCACACACACACGCACGCACACACACAATGCCCAGGTCAGTGTAAGGGTTAGATGTTCAATAACCACCGGTGGAAACAGAGCCATGATTTAATGATTATGATCACTAATTATGACCCTTTCATCTTCAGTTTCATGGCTCATTTATTTCCCGGCAGTGTGGAAATAAGTTGCAGCTATTTTTAACAAAAGGTTTAAATTAAGGAAGTGATTCAATAGGTCAACATTTAAAGGACTCAGTCTATTTTAATTTGTTTTATTGAATCACTTACAATGTTGTTTGTGCTGGTCTGATGCATCACCTAACCCCAGTATATGATGCATAAACAATCTCTCTCTCTCTCTCTCTCTCTCTCTCTCTCTCTCTCTCTCTCTCTCTCTCTCTCTCTCTCTCTCTCTCTCTCTCTCTCTCTCTCTCTCTCTCTCTCTCTCTCTCTCTCTCTCTCTCTCTCTCTCTCTCCCCAGCTCTGGGTCAGATCATGCTGTATGTGGATGGGATGAACGGTCTCATCACTCACAACGAGACGGTCCAGTGGCTCTACACCCTCAGCGGGTCAAAGGTAACTGTTACTCACGGAGGAGACATCCTATACGTAGTTTTAGCCGCTCTGTGCTCACGGCTCCCTCGCCCTCTGGTGGCCAGAGGGAGGATGTGCAGGAGGACCACAAGGACATGAGCGCATCCTCCTCAGTTCAAACCCTCGTCCCTCCAGAACGCTGCAGAGACGGGATGATTCCTCAGTAGTCTGTTGAATCACAGGTAATACAAGGCTGGCTCTGAAGCTGTCTCCTCTTAGCTCCATGGGGAGTCGGTCTAGAACTGTATCCGAATGAGCCATGTTCTGTTATTTTTAGTTTAACTTTCCTTCACATTTCTCCTTTTATTCAGGACTCTTATGTCCAGAGTAGTCCAGATAGGAACTCTTTCATAGGACGGGATCTAGTATAATTTGATGTCCCAGTACATCAAGAAGCTACCCCTTACCCACTTTGATAGAATACATCATCTGACCCTAACTATCATATACTGTACATCATCTGACCCTAACCCAGTTTATGTTAAAGCTCCTAACCCAAACTCAGTATGATATTATACATAACCTAACCTCTACCCAGTATATGACAAATAGCCTAACCCTAATCCAGTCCATGATACATCACCTAACCCTAACCCAGTACATGATAAATCAACTAACCCTAACCAGTATTTGGTACATCACCTCACCTGAACTCGGCGTGGTCCTAATCCCTCCCGTTAATAGTTGTGTCTAATTGATCCCCTCCACAGTGGAGGATTAGCAGCTTGTTGTGTCTGGGTCAGAGCGAGCTCACGCTCACCGTCCTCTTCCTCAGTTCCGCCTGGTGGTGAAGACGGCCCTGAAGCTGCTGCTGGTGTTTGTGGAGTACACAGAGACCAACGCCGCGCTGCTCATCAAGGCCGTGGCCGCCGTCGACTCCAAGAGAGGTAGGAGGCAGACGCTGTCGGGACTCACGAGGTAACAAAGGTCCATCAAACTCAAGACTACAATCCAACGCACAGCAGAGGTTGGGACCCTCCCCCTAAAAGCAAAAGTGGGTGTTGAGCTTCAGGGGTCACCGCTCCAACGCCCGCAGAGAGTCACACATGATGCCCAGACTCCCTAACCGCTACCTGCTAATGAGGGGTACCCCTCTGTACCCCTACACCCTGCCCTACCCCGACATGCAATTTAAATAAACCAGTCAATCACACTCGGTCGCTTTTGGAAAAATAAATGGACTGAATGGCTCAAAGGTAAATAAACGGCCCTTCCACTTGTATTGTTGATATCTGAGGGGATGGAGAGAGTTCTGAGCGGTACGCCATGGCCTCAGCCCCGTCCTGGGAGGCAGAGCAGTGTGTGTGAGCGAGCCAGTGACTGTATCTCATCTATAATGCATCAGTGTCCACTCTGAAATGCGGATAGCTGCATCAGGTTCTATGAGGCAGCTCGCCTAGCGTAGCTCCCCTAGCGCAGCTCGCCTAGCGCAGCTCGCCTAGCGCAGCTCGCCTAGCGCAGCTCCCCTAGCGCAGCTCGCCTAGCGCAGCTCGCCTAGCGCAGCTCCCCTAGCGTAGCTCCCCTAGCCTGCTGACGGTGTGCGTCCGCAGGCACCAAGCTGTGGAGGAACGCCACGGAGGTCTTGGAGGAGAAGGACGGCGTGGACACGGAGCTGCTGGTCTACACCATGACCCTCCTGAACAAGGTCCGCCCCCCCACACACGCCTCACCACTCGGCTTTTCATTCCCTTTCTTCCAATAGCCTTTCTGGCCTTTTACTTCATTTAAAGTACTTCATTCTACTCTCTATAAACTATTCTGTGTTTTTGGACTCTTCAACTTTAACAGTGAATCTAAACTAGAACCAAGAGACCTCTATCAATATAAGGATCTTCTTTCTTAACGGTGCTTCTGTGTGTGTGTCTGTTTGTGTTTCTGCCTGTGAGTGTGTGTGTTTCTGTCTGTCTCTGTGTGCGTGTCTGCCTCGGTGCCTGTGTGTGTGTTTTTTGTTTCTGCCTGTGTGTGTGTGTGTGTGTGTATGTGTTTCTGTCTGTCTCTTTGTGTGTTTCTGCCTGTGTGTGCGTGTCTGCCTCGGGGCCTGTGTGTGCGTGTCTCCGCGGTGCCTGTGTGTGCGTGTCTCCCCGGTGCCTGTGTGTGCGTGTCTCCGCGGTGCATGTGTGTGCGTGTCTCCGCGGTGCCTGTGTGTGCGTGTGCGCCCCGGTGCCTGTGTGTGTATCAGACTCTGGCCGGGCTGCCGGACCAGGACTCGTACTACGACATGGTCGACTGTCTGGAGGAGCAGGGCATGGAGGGCGTGGCCCAGAGACACCTGAGCAGGAGGGGAACCGACCTGGACCTCGTGGAGCAGTTCAACATCTACGAGGTCAGTGACACATCACATGTTAACTCACCGGGACAGAACATCACATGTTGAACTCACCGGGACAGAACATCACATGTTAACTCACCGGGACAGAACATCACATGTTAACTCACCGGGACAGAACATCACATGTTAACTCACCGGGACAGAACATCACATGTTAACTCACCGGGACAGAACATCACATGTTAACTCACCGGGACAGAACATCACATGTTAACTCACCGGGACAGAACATCACATGTTGACTCACCGGGACAGAACATCACATGTTAACTAACTTGTACAGAACATAACATGTTAACTAACCTGTACAGAACATAGCATGTATCAACCTGTACAGAACTTAACATGTATCGACCCGTTCATAACATGCATCACCCTGCAGACGACCCTGCGTGGCGAGGACGGTGATGAAGGCGGCCCAGCGGGGGGGAGCGGCCGTAAGCAGCGCCGCAGGGCCAGTGTGGGTGGAGCCGGCATGGGCCCGGCCAGTGTGGGCGTGGCCAGCGACCCCCAGGGGGCGGAGCGGAGGCGCAGCCGGAGACACTCCCTGCAGAGTGGGCGGGGCCACTCCTCGGCCCCCGCCTCGCCCTGCAGCAGCGCCAGCTTCCTGTCCTTCGGGGGCCGTGTCCCGGACGTCTCTGAGAGGTGAGGGCGGAGCCTCCCTCAGCTTTGACCTTTGACCTCCATGGTTTTTATTGGGTGATTGTTTTGGGGGCTTACACATTAAGGGGGTCAGCACTGAGCTGTTTCTGGTTTGATTTCGTTTTCCTCCACCAGCCAATGCCAGGTATAATCTATAATAATTTATTAGTATGATACATAATAATACTATAGCCAAGCACCTCATTTAAAGTATTACAAGAATATAATGAGCTCTGCCCCGTTAGCTTTTATTGCTAACTTTTCTGTTTTGGCGTAGCGGTTTAACGAGCAGGTGCTTAACGAGCTCCGCATTGGAAACCCGTATTGTTTCAATCCATTAAAGACCGAATACCCTTCGAATAACCCTCACTCTATTTCAAACCTCACTGAGGAGTGGAACTGGAGTCGTACTGAGCCCTAATCCAGAACCCTCTGATCCTGCAGTTTGACTGGCGAACTGTGTTCTGTTGTCAGGGTTTGTTGTAGAAGTGACCCCTAAAGCTGCCCCTGGTAGCGCCCATTCCTTGGCTCTTAATGACTGGAGAAGGATCTTTTTGTCAGGGGGTAGGCCCAACAGACCTGCTCATTCCTGCAGGTGGAGTTGAACACATGCCAGGAGGTTATTGGATACCCCACCATCACTGGTTTGAGGGCCCTACTCAGTTCCACATGCTGCTAATGAGATCCAGACAGATCCTACTGGTTAACTGGCTCACACTAGACTTTCTTTGCCAGGGCCCTCCATCGCCCTCCACAACATAGTGGGTACACAGGGGGAAGGCCAGGGGCCTGTAGGTTAAGGTTAGATTAAGGTTAGGTTAAGGTTAGGTAATATAGAACACGGGTTAGGTATTGGTCAATAGGTCAGGGGTACAGGTAAAGTCATATCGGTCAGGGTTATGTTTAAGGTAATGCATACAGGTTAGGGTTATTTCATAAAGGCCAGGGTTGGGATTAGAGTTATGTCATATAGGTCACATAGGTCAGAGTGAGGGTTAGGTCATACAGGGATCAGGAGACACTTTCCGTAGTTCCTTCCATAGTGTCTCATTCCATCCTTATTACATGATGAGGAATCTCTTGTGGTTTGTCATTTCCGGGTAATTTTCTCTTGTCTTTTTACACTGTTGTCCCTGTTAAACTTCTCTTGTCCTCCCTCCTCCTTCCCCTCCATCCATTCCTCCACCGCTCCTTTTTCCATCCCAGAGATGAGGAAGAGGAGGAGGAAGACGAAGAGGATGAGGAGGAAGAGGGGGAGGAGGAGGAGGAGGATGAGGCAGACTGGGAGAGTTTCCCAGTCACTGAACCCAGTAGACAGGGAGGAACACACAGGTACTCTAGGTCGGAAGGTTTACTCCTCACCCGTCAGAATGTTCCCCCTTCCTCACTCGGTAGTCGTACCCCTGACCGTGTCTTGTGTCCTCCTAGTGGAGCCCCTGATGTAGAGGTCACCTCGGTGGGGCTTTACTCTTGGATGCATGGTCCACATCTCCCCCGACACAACTCCCCTGAACGGGGTCAGGGAGGGTGCTAACCTCGGATCCAGAAGTTAGACCAGGCCATAGCCAGACCTCCGGGGGGCGGGACTGCACAGCGTCTGGGCCGGAAATAAGTAGGTCTGAGGGGAGGAGTAACGTAGTGTTTCCTGTCTCGTTACCGATATATTCTTCATGAGATAAACTTAGGTTTAGTTCACCAGTGCTGACTGAGTCTGCGATCCCTATTGGCCTAGGAGTGATGGAGACAATGGGAAGATGATGGAACGTTCTTGTTATCTGTCCTCTTCTGGATCCGAGGTCAATAATCAGTCATATCGTGTCTGTTGTGGTTCCAATGGTCAGGTTTTTTCCAGAAGAGACCCATACCATGTGACGCACGTCGAAACAACACTTCTGAGAATGCACAGCACACTGATGTCTTGGGGCACTACTAGCATATTGACTGCTGCTAGTCTCAGGGTATCAGGGTAGGCCTCACAAGTCTCAGGGTATCAGGGTAGGCCTCATAAGTCCCAGGGTATCAGGGTAGGTCCCATCATAAGTCTCAGGGTATCAAGATAGGCTCCATACGTCTCAGGGTACCAGGGGAGGCCTCATCAGTCTCATGGTACAAGGGTAAGCCTCCTCATAAGTCTCAGGGTAGGCCTCATAAGTCTAAGGGTATCAGGGTAGGCCTCATAAGTCTCAGAGTATCAGGGTAGGTCTCATAAGTCTCAGGGTATCAGCGTAGATCTGAGGGTGGACCACGGGATAGGTCTCATGATAGGCTTCAGGGTAGACCTCAGGCTAGTCCTCAGAATGAACATCTAAGTGCTAGCCTCATTCCTAGAAGCTTGTTCAGAAGATCCACTCCTACTTGACGGTCAGACGTTGGGCTGGGTCTCAACTAGACGTCTCAGTTAATGTTCTACCTACTGAAAGGCAGGAATTTATACCTGCACAAGACAATGCATGTCTCACGTTCACTGCTTGTTTTTTTTCAATTGTGGGATTCAAACACATGAGAAGTCATGTGATACACCCCTAGAACGATTAGAACCTAGACGACAGTTCTTTCAAGTCTTTTCCTCTGTTTCCTCTCAGCTCATTGGTTTGTAGTTTCCGCCTTGCACCAATTAGGTTCAGTTGTCCTGCTACTCTGCTGCCCTCCTCCTTTCCTTTCCTTAAACTCGACCTGCTTTCCTTTCCTTATCCTTGTATCTGTGCTTAATGTTCCTCCAGCTCCTCAGACTATCCTCTGTCTTCTCTCTTTTTCCCCCATCATTATGCTCTGCAGTAAGACAAACAGACTGCACACATCTTACACAGCTATAAGGTAAATACACCTCTCGGCATCCCTTGGGTGCAGGAGTATCTGAGCCCTCCATCTCATTATGCTCTGCAGTAAGACAAACAGACTGCACACATCTTACACAGCTATAAGGTAAAGACACCTCTCGGCATCCCTTGGGTGCAGGAGTATCTGAGACCTCCAGGTCTCATGTACCTCCTGGGGGCTCTGTTGGTCCGATGCAGTTGGTACCGTTAAGCTTGTGCTTCTGCATTTGGTTAGACTGACTAAAGCTGCAAGACTGCTGAGAAATCTTTTTTGCTACCTAGCAAACTGTTTTAACCCCTGCTTGGCTTGAGTGATGTCGTTTCCTCACCGCCACACGCAAAAGCATGAATGAGCGTGCCAGTGCCAGACACCCTTCACCGGGGAACAACAATATCCCCGCACAGGGTTTCATATTACGCATCTGTTGGAACAAAGTATGAATTCTCATGAACGCCATGTCAAGGTGATCTGCCAGGCTTAAAGAAACGCTTTGTTTTCAAGCCAGACCGCTCACTAAGATCCGCACAGTATCTCCAAACACACACTGGACACGCCCCCTTACGTCTACGTCAGAGCACAGGCAGTACTGGGCACCTGTTGGGGTATTCAGAGACCAAAAGGCATGCTTTAATTTAATTATTGATCTTCCTTTCCAGGATAATCGGGAACGGTACGCCGTACCCGGGGCGGCACCAGCGCCTGGTCAGCGCTCCGACCACGCCCCCCCACCGCTTCAACGCCAGCGCCCCGCCCACGCCTGAGGCCACGCCCGACAGGTCTGATGTCTCTAACGTTATACCGTTGTGGAGCAGTTCTACCCTAACGTGGAGAAGAGCAGTTCTGATAGATCATATGTTACGTATAGCCCAAAGAATCAGGCTCTTTTACTGGATAGGGTATGAAGGTTCTCGGTTCCAGTCCCGCGGAATCTGTGGACAGGCCCTTGATTCCAAAACAGCAAACCTATCCTTTAAGCACCATCAGCCACTTCTGCCAAGTCTCTGACGTAATGAATTAATAAATACAGCAAAATGTGAAGTCAGATTAGCGGGTCTTGGTTTTAAGGTGTGACCACTGAAGTGGGACCTGTGTTGGTTGGGTGTTCCAGACCTTCTTTAGGAGATCTGCTCTCCTCCTCGTACCGCCAGCATCAGGAGTCCCTGACCGCAGAGAGAGAGAGGAGGCGTCACGACCGAGAGGAACGCCTGCAGCGGATCGCGTGGGAAGAAAGGAACCGCCTGAAGTGAGTCCAGAGCCCATATTCACCCAGACGCTAAAGACTGAGATCCACATCTGACATTGTACACATCTCACACAGGAATTGATCAAGGGGTTCCACCGCAGTTCTCTTGTTTGATTGACCTCTGCGTTGCATCTGTCAACTATTATCTTATTTCCCTGGGTCTGATCAGAGACACGTTTTGGTCTTGGTTGTCAAACACATGCTGGATCCCAGCAGGAGTGCAGGAGTTAGGGTTCAGCTCTGAGAGCCGGGGAGTCAAACAGCTGTAGGTGATGGGTCTGTTGTCCCCAGGCTCATCCAGGGTCGCTGCACAGTGACTGGCCGGGCTGATTCACCTACTGGGATATAGCTTTACAAGTGGCTTTGACTTACAATGAGCGATATGATATGTAGAGGGAGTAGGGTTAGACATGAAGGGGTGAGGGGTTGATATGAAGGGTTAGATATGAATGGTTACCGTGCGTTCACACCAAACGCGAAATTTGTCGCCCGTTCGCGTTGTCGCCGAAGTTTTGTCGCGCCACACATCATAATCTGTCGCTGTGCAAGTTTTGTCGAATCTGTCGCGCCACCGGTACGCCCGATCTCGTCTTGATCTCGGAAGCTAAGCAGGGTCGGGCCTGGTTAGATACTTGGATGGGAGACCGCCTAGGAAAACCATGTGCTGTATGCTATGAGTGCTCTGCGTCTGCGAGATACCGTCCCCAGCTATGGGTAAATAGTGGATAGATGGCACCCATCTAGGAGAAGGCTACTTCAAACAATAAACCAAAGATGTTGCTCGCGTCTCTTCCGATCCTCACAAGGGAAACGAACAAAGGGCGGATAAGGCTATAATGACTGAAACGGCCGGAGTAGGATAGTGAGGAGTTGCGCCCCACAGTCCTTAATTAGCATTAAGTCTACGGAGAAACCAGCTGGAGACAACGTTGGACGACAGAGAGAGAGAGAGAGCGCCACAACTTGACTCCAGGTCCTCCATTTCACAACCATGTCCGACATTGCATGTCTTTACCTTTTTAAAGACAAAAGCATTTAAAGACAAGTTCTTAAAGACAAGCATTGCATGTCTTTTGCTTGAGCGGGAAGTGAACGCTACGTCACTCAATGAAGTGAACGCTGATTGGCTGTAATCACGCGTCATCACGCGAAATTCGCGTCAAAGTTGAAAAATTTGAACTCGAGCGAATCTGTCGCGCCACAAATCCACGTGAACGCGCTCGCCAGAAGACGGCGAAAGTGTGGCGCGACAAATCAACATTTGTCGGCAGTTTTCTCTCGCGAAAATTTCGCCCGATACGCGTCTCTACGTTCACTTTGTATGGGATCTTGTCGCCCCGTCGCGTTTGGTGTGAACGCACGGTTAGGGTTAGATATGAAGGGTTAGTGTTAGATATGAAGAGGTGAGGGTTAGATATGAAGGGTTACGGTTAGATGTGAATGGTTAGACATGAAGGGGTGAGGGTTAAATGTGGGGGGTTAGGTTCAGTGTTAGATATGAAGGGGTGAGGGTTAAATGTGGGGGGTTAGGTTCAGGGTTAGATATGATGGGGTGAGGGTTAAATTTGAAGGATGGGGTTAAGGGTAAGCTATGCAGTGTGGCAGAAGTGTAGCCGAGGTTCAACGTACAGGGACACAGAATAAATCATGACCTTGAAATGCGTGAGAAGGATATCTTAAAATATATCTCATTCAGATTTTCTCTTTATCTGTTTCTCCCAGTCAAGACTTTATTGAGAAGAGGGGAGAGAGCCGTCCGACTGGGGAAGAGAGGTGAGTTCCACATCCTCGCAGCTCTGTGGTAGCAGAGGAATATATCATGACACCTCTGTTGCTCCATGAATGCTTTGAAGTTCATCTTTCCTCATTGGAAACAGATGTAAACTAACTCCCACCCCGACGCAGGTAGAATTATAGGTGTCAGGACCGCTCTGGGCCTGTTTGGCATCAACACATTGAGACAACTCAAAGCCAAAAGCTTGGCTTTCACACATTAAGAAGTTTAATAGCTAACAGTTCAGCTTTGAGACATTAAGACGTCTCAAATCTAACAGGACAAGGTGTGAGTTTGCATTTTGGCGTAAATGTGTTCCATGTGTAGCAGCATATGTGTGTGTGTGTGTGTGCGCGTGCGTGCGTGCGTGCGTGTGTGTGTGTGGATAGATATGAGTGTGTCTGTGTGTGTCTAAATGTGCTTCTGTATGTCTGTGTGCGTTAGTGTGTTTGTGTGTTAGTGTGTGTGTGTGCTTGTGAGTGTGTGTGTGAGCGGTGACCATCGACGCGAGCCATGCTAATACCAAACTGGACATAGTATCCAGAACAAAATAACCGCTGTAATGTAATACCGTGGTGCTTCATTACGGGGTTGTTGTGGTGGTTGCCGTGGGTACTGGAGCATGAGACAGTCTTATCCGAGGCACTGTGGGTGCTAAGTCACAGGAATAAAAAGTTGTGGTGAGCTTTGCTCACCTAAAAATTTTCTACTGAAGTGCGAGCGTGTATGTGTGTGTGTGTGTGTGTGTGCAACATTCTCGATACATCCTGATATTCAGTAAATGCTTTGTGACGATTTCCCTTCATCTTTATTCATATTTCGAATGTGTTGGCGTCCGTGTGTGTGCCTGTGTGTGTGTGCATGCTTGTATGTGTGTGTTTGTGTGTGTCCTTCCTCCAGGGTCAAAGCAGCTGAGCGGGTGGAAGGTCTCCCGAAACCACCCATTAGAGGGCGGACAGAGATCACGTTGTGTCTGAGCTCCAACCCCAGCAGTCGCTGTGTGTCTCGATGCACCACACCGTCCCCCGTCGCCTCCCCTTCACATGTCTCATCCTCACCCACCTCCCCCTCACCTGTCACCTCCCCCTCACCTGTCGTCTCCCCCTCACGTGTCCCCCGCCCATCACCTGTCGTCTCCCCCTCACGTGTCCCCCGCCCATCACCTGTCGTCTCCCCCTCCCCTGTCTCCCCCTCACCTGTCGTCTTCTCTTCACGTGTCTTCCCCTCACCCGTGGTCTCAGCGGTATCCAGAGTCGCCAGCGCCTGCTGCCCATCAGGTACGTTGTGGGTTCAGTGATCTCAGAACCCCCCCCACCCCAAGGTATCCAGGCCCCTGATTGGTACATGGGTTTGCTGACGTCACGAGCCAACGAAACAAGAAGTGACAGCAGATTTTATTTGGAATAGGTTGAATTCTTGGGACTTGTTCGAAGGCATTTCATTCAGCTATGAAGTTTTTGTCTTGGGATGACTAAGGGTCATAAACTGGTGACTAGTCACTGAGAAAAGTTTGTTCTTTAAATGTTCTGTCTGAGAGGTAACTGAAGCTTGATGTGTCTCTTCTGCTTCTAGCTCTGGTAGCGGAGTGTGTCTCTCAAGTGGCCCTGGAGTCTTCTCCATCAGGTCCGCCAGCACCAGCCTCAGAACCTCCTCCTCCTTCAGAACCAGCAGACAGGCAGCAGACAGACCCTCAGGGGCCGCCTGCTGAGGCTGAGGACGGGACTGAGGTCCAGACGGAGCTCCAGACTGAGGTCCAGACGGAGGTCCAGACGGAGGTCCAGACGGAGGTCCAGACGGAGGAGAGCGGAGGTCCACTCCCAGGGTCTGACGATGAGCTGTCAGGACCTCTGGAGGAGGAGGAGGAGGAGGAGGCACTAGAGGAGCAGCAACCGAATGTGAAAGAGGCAGTGGTAGCAAAGGAGGAGGTCCAGGAGGACGAGGTACTGGGAGAAGCAAAGGAGGAGGTTGGTGGCTCGGATCCAGTGGGAGCACAGCAGCCGCAGCATGAGGAGGAGGAGGAGGAGGTGGTTGAGTTAGAAGAGGAGCAGGAGAAGGTGGAGGAGAAGGAGAAGGTGGAGGAGGAGAAGGAGAAAGTGGAGGAGGAGAAAGAGAAGGAGAAGGAGGAGGAGAAGGAAGAGGAGAAGGAGGAGGAGAAGGTGGAGAAGGAGAAGGAGGAGCATGCGGTGGAAAGGGACGTAGAAGAGAGCATTCTGCTGAGCGAGAAGGAGCGACAGAACGAGGAGGTGAACGAGAAGGACAACTGCTCCGCCTCCAGCATCTCGTCGGCCAGCAGCACCCTGGAGCGGGAGGAGCGGGAGGAGCGGGTCACCAGGGACATCGAAGCAGGTACGACTCCCCCATCAGAAGACCCCTGACCCTGACACCAGTACGGCCCGGTAGGGGATAGGTTTGGGCTAGCAAACCCTAACTGATGAAGGTCACATGTTCAGGAATCCCCGGCCTCTCAGTCTAAACTCGTTATCCTAGCTATCTCTGTTGTATAGGGGAATGGGTTAGCCAAGGTATTGTCAGTGCTTGACACTCCTTACTGCACCGACAGCAACATATTGCTGTTTCTCCTTCTGCTGACAAACGTACTTAATGTAAGTCACTTTGAATAAAAGCGTCTGCTAAACGCCCTAAATGTAAACCGTCATTAGTTTTGCCACGCCCTCTTCATCCTCTTCCTCCTCTTCCTCCGTCCGAACCCAGGCCCCTGGTCGGCGTGTCTGACGGACTCCAACGTCAACGAGCAGAGCAGCGGGATCCTGAACAAGAAGCGCTTCATGCTGGACATGCTGTTCTCCCAGAGCGCCGGCGCCGGCGGCGAGGGCGGAGCCGCCGTAGGCCCCGCCCAGACGGAGGAGGGGCGGGGCGACCAGGCCCCGCCTTCCACCAGCCTGGCCTCCCGGATCTCCACCCTGGAGGCGCATCGGCAGGCCCGGGAGGAGGGCCTGAGGCGGGTGGAGGTCGGGCCCCTGGAGAACCAGGGCAGCGTGCGGGCGACGGCCGAGCGCTTCGGGGACCTGGTGAAGGGCCTGATGTCCCCCCCGGAGGCCGACGCCCCGGCCAGGGAGCAGGCCCCGCCCCCCGCGGCCCCGCCCTCGCCCCCTAAGAAGGAGTCAGACTACATCTGGGACCAGCTGATGGCAGTCCCCCGGGAGCTGCGCATCAAGGAGATGGACTTCACCGACCTGGGGGAGGAGGACGACCAGGACATCCTGGACCTGGACAGCGTGATGGGCTCCGGCAGCCTCTCTGCGCCGCCGCCCCCTCCGCCCCCGCCACCCCAATACCCCTGTAACTCCGCCCCTCCCGCCCCGCCGCTGCCGCACGGCTGCCCCCCTCCCCCCCCTCTCCAGACCCCATCGGCCGGGCCGGGCCGGGCTGGGGAGGCCCCGCTGTTCCAGAAGAAGAAGAAGAAGACCATCCGGCTGTTCTGGAACGAAGTGCGGCCGGCCGACCGGCAGTTCCAGAGCCACTCCTGCTGCCGGGAGTCGCTGTGGTCCAAGCTGGACCCCGTGAAGCTGGACACCTCCAAGCTGGAGCAGCTGTTTGAGTCCAAGTCCAAGGACCTCCCCGTCACCAAGGTCCACACTCACACCGTGCATGGCTCTGTGTTTATCACGCTGACGGTTGATGGATGTTCATGAAGACGTTAGACTGTTAGTCAGTTTGTTATCCCTCTTGTCTCCTGTTATGTTTCCTGTCAGGGTTGACCATCTGTAACATGTTCACTAGAGGTGTTAGAGCATCAAGACTGGACTGATTGATGAAACCTCAGAGACTGTCCACGACTGTCCTAAGACTGCTCAGACCTCCCCAGACCCAGAACATGCTGTATTGGTTGAGATTACGAGAGGGATGTGTGTGTGTGTGATGTAATTAACATTTCACCTCATTTTATATACTGACATTTATAGAAAGCTGCCGTTGACGGCAAACGACAAGAGATCATCGTTCTGGACTCCAAGCGAAGCAACGCCATCAACATTGGCCTGACGGTGCTGCCGCCCCCCCGAACCATCAAGACCGCCATCCTCAACTTCGACGAGTACGCCCTGAACAAGGAGGGCATCGAGGTGAGGGAGCAGGCGGTTTGGGGTATGGAGTCCAGGGATCCTGAACGTACCTCACATAGCGCCGTGCGTTTAGCGTCACTAAATGATAATCCACGAAATCCAAAGCAATCTCACTTAAATCATTTTGATTTCCTTCTACTCCTTCACGCTGATTAATTGGGATGATGATGGATCAGCTTAAAGCCTGAGGAAGGAATCAAGAGAGGGAGAGAGCAGAAAATGGGGTAGAGCCCTGATTGGTCAGAAATACTCCAGCAGTCGCCTGGAAATCGAAATGACCTCGTAGAGAGGCATCTAGTCAACTAGCAGCAGATATTCAAACAGAGCATTTTACCCAATCACAGCCGTTGGTTGGCTCAGCCGTTTCCAGCAAAGCCAACTGAAATGATGGCTCCTAAGTCAAACCTACAGCACCTTTAATCCTCCACAGTAAGTGGAGGCTGCATCCCTTTGTGTCACTTCTTAGTTCTATTGTTTTTCCAAGACTAAATGGAAGACCCTATTACAATATTCACTCACACCGACGGCGGTTTCAACCATGCATGCGACAGCCAGATCACCAGGAGCAGTCAGGGTGAGGTGCCTTGCTAAGGGCCACCTGGACACTCCGCGGAATCAAACTAGCAACCTTCGGGTTACCATCTACCTCCTGAGCTGAAGCCTCCTTAACGCCTCCTCTGTTCCTCCTGTCCCCCAGAAAATCCTGACAATGACCCCCAGCGAGGAGGAGAAGCAGCGGATCCAGGAGGCCCAGCTGGGGAACCCCGAGGTGCCCCTGGGCAGCGCAGAGCAGTTCCTCCTCACGCTGTCCTCCATCACCGAGCTGTCGGCCCGCCTGCAGCTCTGGGCCTTCAAGATGGACTACGAGGTCATCGAGAAGGTCCGACGCCTTTCCTGACACGTAAACATTCCCCTAGGATAACACTTACCCTAAACCTCATCATAACTCTCCCTCTCACCCACATCCTAACCCTCACCCCCATCCTAACCCTCACCCACCCTAGGCAGGCTGCAGGGTGGATGTATCAGGTTAGAGGTGACTCCTGTGTCTCCTGATGAACACTGAGTCGCTTTAGTCACGGTTCCTGACTCCAGGAGCAGACCGGACCTGCAGCCAGCTCTGAAGACAGAAGCAGGTGACATGTTGTTCACCTCTGTAATGGTTGGCTCTTCCTGCTCTGACAGGAAGTGGCCGAGCCTCTTCAGGACCTAAAGGAAGGGATGGACCAATTAGAGAAGAACAAGACGCTGCGCTGCATCCTGGGAACGCTGCTGTCCATCGGCAACTTCCTGAACGGCACCAATGTGAGGAAACGCTCTTCCTTCCTCTCTCTCTGTCTCTTGCTCTCTCTCAAAATATAATATCAATATAATGTAATGTAAGCATAGCATAATATAGTCAGCATCAGCTAGCTACAAATGCTACTTAGTATTTATTTAGAGTATGTACGTACGTACTGTACGTATGTATGAATGTATTGTGTGTATGCAGGGTTCAAACTTAACTTTTTTGCTCACTGGCCAACTGGCTAGTTGCTTTAGCTAGTTGCTTTAGCTTTGTTGGCCTGATTCTGTCGTGAAGGGTTCAACCATCTCTGGTTGAACTTTCTAGCGTAACTCACAGCAGTCTCGGCGGTGGTCGCTACGTCGTTACGGCGATTAGCCGGGTTGTTTTTTTCCGTTCTCGGGGATTTGGAGGGTGGACACACTCCCGGAATGTGCCTCCACATTTTTCGACCGGGGAACAGTTATGGCCACTGGCCTTATGGCCTCTTTTCTCCTCTCCTTTATCGCTTGTCGGAGCTGAACACAAATCGCGTCTCGGTCTCCCTGGATGCGGGGCGGGACTAACAGAGAAAATGGCAAATCGCAGATCTACAAGCTCACAAATCCTTGCTTCAGCATGTTGTGAGCTTGAAGATCTGCATGACATCGGTGCACAACCCAAGCATCACAGCCGGGGCGGGAGGAACATCAAAGTAGTTTGACCGGACACTATTTTTTTTCACTCGCCAGAGTGGCTGGTTAGCCGGCTTCCTTCACTCGCCAAAGGTTCAAAGTTAGTCGCCACTGGCGACTGGCGACCGCTAATTTTGAACCCTGTGTGTATGTATTGTGTATATATGTATTGTGCGTGTGTATTGTGAGTAAGTTCTCTGTGGTCCCTCTGCAGGCGAAGGGCTTCGAGCTGAGCTACCTGGAGAAAGTTCCGGAGGTGAAGGACACGGTCCACAAGCAGTCGCTCCTCCACCACGTCTGCTCCATCGTGGTCGATAAGTTTCCAGAGAGTTCCGACTTGTATTCTGAGATTGGCGCCATAACTCGCTCGGCAAAGGTCAGCCAAACTAAAAAGCGTTTTGTATGTTTCACTTTTATTTCTGTCCGTAATATATGCATCTTACCCTAAACCTACACAGAGATATTTACATTTAGTTTTGGGCATTAAGACGATGCTGTCATCCAAAGCGACTTGCAATACATTTGTCAGAAGAAGAGACACAACAATCTATCGCTGTCGGTACAGTAAGGATGTTCAAGAAACCAAGTGCCAAACACTAACCATCACTAGGCTCAACCAATTCCCTGTATACTACAGACAGCTATAAGTACTATTTCTAAGTGCCAGGACGTACAACATACAATAATTATTATTTGCATGCCTCCTCCCAGGTGGATTTTGACCAGCTCCAGGATAATCTGGTCCAGATGGAGCGACGGTGCAAAGCATCCTGGGACCACCTGAAGGTCATCGCCAAACACGAGATGAAGCCAGCGCTGAAGCAGAAGATGTCCGACTTCCTGAAAGACTGCGCCGAGAGAATAATCATCCTGATGATTGTACATCGGAGAATAGTCAATAGGTGGGTGAAGACATACATACACGCACCCTAGGGCTGGACGATTAATTGTTGTGTGTCGAAAGTGCGATACGCGCAAGTGCGATGTTCATATCGATGGACGTGTAAATATCACATTGTCATATTTGATGACGGAAAGATCAAATATCATGAGCAGCCCTAACACACACGTACAATACTTGCACCCGTCAACATTGTACATCCCAGAATAGTCAGTAGGTCCATTTGTACTTTGAAGTCGCATTTGATTGACGGCAATTTGTTCTGCATATGCAAATTAAAAAACTTATTTTGTATGCGTCGCCAACTCAAACCTCGTCCATGTCTGTATTTCCAGTGGATCTCCACCAGAGGGTATTACATCAGTTTATAAGTATATTAGTCTATTAGAACATTAGTATGTTATATACGTTATATATGGCGTGGTGGTGCTCACGGTGTGCCCGCCCGCAGGTTCCACGCCTTCCTGCTGTTCCTGGGCCACCCCACCTACGCCATCCGCAAGGTCAGCATCCACCGCTTCAGCAAGATCCTGAGCGAGTTCGCCCTCGAGTACCGCACCACGCGGGAGAGGGTGCTACAGCAGAGGCAGAAGAGGGCCAACCACCGCGAGAGGAACAAGACCCGCGGGAAGATGATCACCGACGTAAGTCGCGCCCGTCCCACCCCGTAGTGTGCCTCTCAGAGCTGAACCGGGAGTCGGAGCCCGTCCGGGTGTCCGTGGGTCTGTACCCTGGACCTGACAGGGACAGGGGGTCTGGAACCGTCACGTTCTGGGGCCGGACCCCACCCCGGCATGACCCTTCAGACACACAGTTGAGCTGTTTGTACGAAGGATTCCTGCACTTTTTGGGTTAGAAATTACTGTGTGTTACTTTGGCCAAAGGTTTGATAGTTTCAATCACTTTAATAAATGTGATGTAACATAGAGGCAGCCGTTATCGGTGACTGCCCAGCACGATGCTAGTTAGGGAGGCGCAATGTATAGACACCAGATGTTAGCCGTGACCTTTGACACGAGGCCTTCTGGTGAGGAAGAGAGAAACGGCCCCTCCACATGGGTAGGACTACTCACTGAGGTAGACCCACTGCCTACTCACAGAGGTAGACCTACTGCCTACTCTCACGGGCAGGCCTCACAGCGCTGCGAGGGGGAACAGGCAGAAGAGCGAACGGGACAAAGTGGAGCTCATAACACGTCATCTCCAAATATGAAGAACCAATGATTTGTTTTATTTCTCCCTGAATGTGTAGAGTGAGGACGAAGGAGATGGAGAGGTAGGGAGCCTGTGTTTGTGAACAAGAGCATGGGACTGTCTACTGCCATGATGAAACAATCCTCTAACAATGGGTGGCGCTTTTATTGTGAAATGAGCCCAAGTGGTTTCATAAGCGGAGATTGACAGGAACAACCCGTGTGTGTGTGTGTGTATGCGTTTTTGCGTGCGCCCGCGTGTGCCTGTGTGTGTCTATGCTTGTGTATGTGTGCCTTTGTGTGTGTGTTTTTGTGTGTGTGTCTGTGTGTGTGCCTCTTGAGAATGAGGAACCCGCCTGTTGCTGAGGGAGAGGTGGTTTTGTAAGGCGTACACACATACACACCACGCATTAGTGTACAGTACGCGTGTATCACACATACATAGCATGTATTAGTGTACAGTACGTGTGTAGCACACATACACACCACATATTAGTGGACTCGTGTATCACACACACAAACACCGCATATTGTGTATCACACACACTGGTGTGTGTTCCGGTGTTGTCCATCCTCACTAATCAGCCTGTAGCGTCTGGTGTCTCCGTCTGTGTGTCCTGCTGTCCGTCCCGCTCTGCTCGTGTCTAACCACCCTCCCCCCCCCCCCCCCCTTGATGCCCCCCTCCCTCCAGAGCGGCAAGTTCAGTGGGGCGGGGTCCGAGGGGCCCCTGGAGGGCCTCCGCAGCGCCCAGGACGTGGCCGAGCACGAGAACATGAAGGCCGTCCTGAGAAGCGGCGGGGGGGCCGGCGGCGAGGGGGGGAGCTCGGCCGTCCCGGGGCTGAGAGGACGAACCCGGGCCTACAGCACCAAAGGTCAGTGACCTTTAGACATGACCTATGACCCCACGACCCATTAGGACACTACAGCACCAGAGGTCAGTGCCCTTTAGATATGACCCCACGACCCTATGACCCCACGTTAGGACACTACAGCACCATGGCCTACAGCACCAGAGGTCAGTGACCTTTCGACACGACCCCATGACCCTACGACCCCACGTTAGGACACTACAGCACCACGGCCTACAGCACCAGAGGTCAGTGAACTTTAGACACGACCCCATGACCCTAAGACCCCACGTTAGCACACTACAGCACCAGAGGTCAGCAGCATTGACCTTTACACCCGACCCTACTGGACCGCATCGGTCCGGGTCCAGGTGTCGTGTTTGAGATGTGGCCCTGGAGCCGGAGGGCTGTGTGGGCAATCCCTGGGATCCTTGTCATCCCAATGAATGACATTGAACAGTAAGATGAGAGGACGTACTGATGGGTTCTGACCCCCAGGGCGCGTTCCTCTGTGGGGTTCTGCCAGCGAGGACCCGGTCAACGGCACCGACGACACGGCCGACGAGATCATGGAGCGTATCGTGCGCTCGGCCACCCAGGGGCCCGGCCCACGCACGGCCCCCCGCGAGAGAAGGCGGAGCCGGGCCAACCGCAAGTCACGTGAGTTTAGACCAAAATCAGGGGGAGTTAAGGCCAAATCTAAATCAGGAGTTAAGGCAAAATCAAACCTGACTGTCTCTCTCCCATCCCCCCCATATCTCTCCCCTCGCCTGTGGTCTCAGTGAGGAGGACCCTGAAGAACGGGCTGACAGCCGAGGAGGCCAACGCCCTCGGCCTATCAGCTGGAGAGGAGATGCAGGTGTGAGGAGAACAGCTTCCTATTGGACACCGACGCACGCAGACGCTCTGATTGGCCCTTACTTGCACTCATCCAACCCCCTTCAGTCCACTAGGCACTAAAAGCCCATCGCCAATGATTTGATCTCCAATGATTTGATCTTTGATGATCTGATCTTTAATGATTTGATATCTAATGATCAGATCTTTAATGATGTCCCCTGTCTGCTGACTGGACAGTGCTCCACATCACCCTGGGTCTGTTCGTGTCATGGGAGGCAGACTGATTCTCCTCTCAGGTCCTGATAGAGAAGGTACTCCGGGGAGGATGAGTTGCACTGGAAGAAGACGCTGGATCGAGGAAGTGTTGGGGATCTGTTCAGATGTCCAAATATTGGCATCCAGTATGAACCAAATTTGGGCATAACGTATGGATCAAATACGGGCATTCAGAATGAACCCAATATTGGCATCCAGTATGAACCAAATTTGGACATTCAGTATGAACCAAATTTGGGCATCCAGTATGAACCAAATGGGCATCCAGTATGAACCAAATTTGGGCATCCAGTATGAACCAAATGGGCATCCAGTATGAACCAAATTTGGGCATCCAGCATGAACCAAATTTGGGCATCCAGTATGAACCAAATTTGGACATCCAGTGTGAACCAAATGGGCATCCAGTATGAACCAAATTTGGACATCCAGTATGAACCAAATGGGCATCCAGTGTGAGGCAGCGATAGGACAGGAGCACCCTCCGAAGTCATTCCAGGTGTGGTCAACATGTGTCCATGATGTCGCAGCGGGAACACCAAGACACGTGGAAGTCTAGTAAGGTTAAAAATAACTAACTTACTAGAAGTTATAGTAATAAATATAAACAGAAAGCACTAACAATTAAGTTTATAGAAAGACAAAAAACTATTGTCCCTAATTGAAGCTGTTTTGCTACCCTAATGTGTCTCAAGTCCCGCTTTAAAAAGAAGTAGCTTATCAATTACAGACACAATCTAACATTTTCCAGTAAAGATTTCCAGTGTGTTATACTGTTATTTGAGACACGCTACAGATTTAACAGTGCCTTTCAACAACTTATTTAAACATTTTCAGGGATACAGAAGCAAGAAAATGTTAGTAAAGCAAACAGGTGGATGGTGAGTGTTGACCTCACAGGCTGGAGCCGTCCAATCAAGAGCCCAAATCTATCGACCCCAACTTCCTGGACTTCATGTGTCACCGGTGAACCAGTTCACTATAGGTCAATAGCTTTAAACTCTCTGCTGATGTAGGGGTTAGCAGATCAGCTTTTTTCAGTTGCCTTACTGTATGGGTCATTCACCTTTCTCCACAGTAGATTCATATTTTGTCTCCATATTATACTTTATAATTACTTTTATGAAACTGATCAACTGTTCTTTCAAAAATCATTGTTATAAAAAGCACACAACCAAGAGGCAAAATATTTTTGGACACATGAAACCGGGAGGCAAAATACTTACAAATAATCCAATGAACCTGGAAACGCCAAGATTGTGCTGTACATGTAGACAGCCCTTGGCGATGCTGTTTTTACTGTTGCGTGAAGTTCTCATATTGTTCAAACAGATCACTAATCGATAGGCATTCAGAATGATCCATTATATTGATTAAGCCGCACATCTTCATTTCATAGTTCTTCAGAAATGACTGGAAGATTTTGAGCACCTTAAAGAGATTTTTGTAGCATGGGACCTGTCAGAAGTGTACAACCTTTTTCTCCCATTTTACTAGTTGGGTCAAATGGCAGACGACAGGAAGATACCATGTAGAGGATTGCTGTAAAATGATGTAAACGTTCCTGTTCATCTTCCACGTGTGGCTCCTTGTGTAGAAAAGTGTATTATAGTCAAAAGCAGTATTATTCTAAGAAATGCGTTATTTAAGCTAAACCAAGCCCTGCATGGTTTCTATAAGATGTGGGACCTCCTGCTACGCGAGAGGAGGTCTGGATCTCAGAGGTTTTGTTTTTGTCCGTCTTGTTTCTTTGTGTTTAAACTGTGCAAACTTGAAAGTTGACGAATGCAGTGGTCAGACAGTTTCTCCTGTGGTATTCTCCGGAAGCCTTTGATTTGCACTCGATGCGGCCTAGGTCCTGCGTGTGTATTAGCCCTTCCATCACGGAGCCCGTACACCACCGGGGACACCAGGGCAACTCAACGCTCGCTCACCTCGCATCCAAAACACAATTGTAACGATTACAATAAAAGAGGCTGACTTAAAGACATGTTTCCATTGCCTTTCCACTTACCTGCCCGTCTCACAAGAGCTTTTTAAATGTCTCCTAGCACTCTCCTTACGGTGGCACTGTTGCGCATACAGCAGACCGGTCTCTTTCCATTCCCCAACCATGTGTATGGGCTATAGGAACCTTGTGTGTGACCGGTCCGTTAGCGGCCGTCTCAATACAAGAAGGGTCCAGCTCTGGCTGACTTGTACAGGAAATACATCAGTCCTTCCTGTTTACAAGAATCGCCTCAGAGATGCATTTGGAAAGCCAGACACAGACCGCAGTCATCTGGCTTTTCATTTGCTAGTGGAGATTGGAAAGATTAGTTTTTTAGGCAGAGAGAAAAATTTACAAGAAAAAAAAACAAGCATTCAATAACCCATTAGTTCAATTAAAAACAGGAAAAAAAAGAGTCCGGGAACAGACAGATCTGCCTTTTGTTTTTATTTTTGAACCCAAACAACCCATGCTGCAAGAAACCGATCTAATGCTTCTGATCGATCCGGCCTAACGTCTGCCGATCAAGCCGATCTGACGTCTGCCCATCGATCCGATCAAACATCTGCCGATCGAGGAGATCAAACGCCAATCGAGCATGTACAGAAGCCAATGACAATAACCCACTTGATCTGAGCTTCACAGACAGTCAATCATACAGAAGTATCGTGGTGGTGGAGCTCTATGGATCTGTAGTTGTGATTCGGGTTTTTGCCTTTTAATAAACAATGCACAAGACAGCAAGATGAAGAAAGACTATTAACTATAACGCTGAGGGGAGGGAAAATGGAGAGCTAAAGAAGCAGCAAAATAAAAAAAAGGTAAAAAAGCAAAACAGAAATTGCAATGCTGAACGAGTCTTAGAAAATCCAGTGCAACCTAAGACACATTCTGCCCGAATAATAGTTGGAAACTAAACCAGGGAAAAATAGCAATAATAACAATTTGTATCTCCTGACCACGTTATCCAAATCTATTCCATATAGAGCATTTTTTCCCTGAACAAATCTTGCACAGTATACCATATAATTGTATTATAAAATTACAAATTGAAGTTTCCCTTTCCACCAGACGATGGTTTACTTAGTAAAACGCTGAAGGCGGACTGGAGGGATGCGTGAATGCAGGCGTTCAAGGTTCCAACTGCTCAATTAGAAATTTGAGGGAATTTAATTTCTTGCATAATTTATGTTTGCCGTTGAGTGAATGGCCTCACCGAATGAGTGAATCTGGAATAGCACCAAGTACAAAACCTGACCATTTTTTGGCCAATCATTCGGAAAATAGTATGTTTTAAAAATAGCCTATAGCAAGTGTGCACAGTGCAGTCTATGCATTAACTGCAAAGTGATTAGAATTTACAAAAAGAGCGCAAAAAACAACAAAAAAAAACCTTAGTGATAAAGCTAGCTCCGACACTCAGCCTGGCCTCATTCCGTGTGGACTCAGGTTTACTGCCACCATGTGGACGCTGTTCTCCTATCTAGAATCAAATCCACGAGCCGCTATGTTCTAGACACAGTCAGACAGAGTGTTTGGAGTTACAGTAAGGTTAGTAACTTTACTGAGATTGAGAGACAGAAATTATTACTGCCTCCCCCACACTTCAAGTTCTGATTGAATTACAAATGTGAAAAAAGGGGAAAACTTACATCTTTATGCATACCATATGATCTCAACTTACTTTAAAAACACAAGTTTTTGAAGACCATGGGAATTTAAAAACTGAAGCTTATCTCATTTGGGATTCTAAAAAGCATAGTTATAAAATGATACCAAAATTTTAGCTCCCGTAAATAGAAACAAATCTTTTCAATTTTAAAAAAAGACATTTCTAACATCAATTTACTTCCGAAATCTTTTTTTTTCAATATATGCATAGTATGAAGATTCCTTAATATATGGAGCAGTACTTTAAATGTAGGTACCTGGTGTTCCCCACACCAGCTCATAGATCGTATGGTCTCAAGAAGCTCGTCCGCGAGGCGCTAAAAAATAGGCCGACACAGACAGCAGTGAGACAAATTGTTAAATCCGCAAAACAAAAAAAAGAATAAAAGTGCAGTCCCACTCCAGCTCCACCCAAAAGGCCCGTCTGAAACGTCTCTCCTCTAAATAACGGTGGGCGCTTCAAGCACTCCATGAGGAAACGTGTCGATGGTGTGGTAGGCCTATCAGCTTGAAAGAAGAAAACAGATCTGCTCAAGCCACTTCAGGCCAATCGAACGCAGTGCGGGTCAGGCAGCGCAGCAGGACTTGCGCAAACCTGGAGGGAGGAAGGCCTTGGTAGAGTCGGCAACGCCGTCTAAATGGTGCGTTGCCGTCTGTGTGTCCGTTTCTGGAGTTTACGTGCACGTGTGTGCGCCTTTTTCTGAATGTATGTGCACGCTCCTGTCTGGTGTCTGTTTCTGAGTATACGTGTGCGCGTGCGAGCTTTGCAGCACGTGTCATCTGGAATTAGTCACGTGTGTCTTGTGTCCGCTTGTCCTTCTGAGTACTGGGGTGCAGCTGCGCACATTGCATCCCTTTCACGCAGAGCGCGGGGCGCTAGCGTGTCTGTCTTCACCTCCTGCGTTCGGATAATGTCTCTGTTTGACAATAGGCGTCAGTGATCAATAGACCTTTTCCCTGGAGCTCCACCTCACGTGTTGGACAGCCTTAGCATCTAGGCAACAAGGGAAGAGAAAGTTAACCTCTAGGGCAAAATGCCCTCACAGCGTACTGGAATGAAGGGTAACCTACGAGCCCCAAGAGACTACTTGATGGTTAACCTCTTATTAGGCCAGCCTCTCAGAGAGACTACTTGGACTGAAGGTTAACCCTACTGCAGCCTCGTAGAGACCTTATTCTGACTTGAAGGGTTAACTCTATGAAGCCTAAGAGACTACTGACTGATAGGGTTAACTCTACGCAGTCTCAGAAACTATTGACTGAAGGTTAACTTCTATTGCAGCCTCAAGTGACATGGACTGAAAGGTTTAACTCTACTGCAGGTCTCAGTAGAGAATGGAACTGTAAGGGTTATCCTCTATATTTCGATAGCCTCTCAGTAGAGACTACTTGGACTGAAGTTAACTCTACTGGCAGCCGCTTCAGAAGAGACTTACTTGGGATCTGAATGGGTTAACCTCTACTGCAGCCTCAAGAGCCCTACTTGGACTGGAAGGGCTTAACCTTCTACTGCTAGCCCTCAGAGACTACTGATCTGAAGGTTAACCTCAATGCAGCCCCAGAGAGACCGGAACTGAAGGGTTATACTGCGACTGCAGCGTCAGAGAGACTACTGGACTGATAGGGTTAACCTCACGCAGCCTCTAAGAAGACACTGACGAAGGGTGACTCTACTGCACCATCAAGAGACATGACTGGAAGGGTTACCTCTCTACTGACCCTCAGAGAGACTGACTGACAGAAGGTTAACCCTACTTGCAGCTCCAGAGGACATACTGACTGAAGGGTTAACATCTAATGCAGCCTCAGAGAGACACTTGACTGAAGGGTTAACTCATTTGCTACCCTCAAGATGACATGACTGAAGGTTATCCTCTACTTGCATGCGCTCAAGATAGACTGACTGGACTGAAGGTTAACTCTAACTGCAGCCTCAGAGAGAATACTGAAGGTAACCCTACTGTCAATGCCCTCAGAGAGAACTATGGATGAATGGGTTACCTCTACTGCAGCCCTCGATGAACTATTGGAATGAAAGGTTAAGCCCTACTGCAGCCCCATAAGACTCACTATGAAGGTTAACCTCGTACAGAGCCTCAGAGAGACTACTGACTGAAGGTTACCATTTATGCAGCCCATCAGAGAAGACAACTCGGAACTGGGTAACGCTCTACTGCACCCTCACAGAGACATGACTGAGGTAGCCTGCTACTGCAGCCTCAGAAGAGACTATGGAGAAGGTAACCCTACGCAGCCCAGAGAGACTACCTGGATACTGCAACAAAAAAAAATGGCGAGAGTTGACGTATACAATTAATAGTTAAATTATATCTGTCTTAAGAGCTAATCTGACTGGGTTAAGAGCTCTCAACCTGTTTAAAGAGCTTCACGACCTGTTAAAGACTCCATTCTACCTGGTATAAGAGCTCATTGACTGTGTTAAGAGTTCATCTGACCTGGTAAAGAGTTTCATCTGACTGGTAAAGCCTTACCTGCCTGGTTAGAGTTCATTGAACTGGTTAATGAGCTCATCTGACGTTAAAGAGCTTATCTGACTGGGTTACGAGACTTCATTCCGTGGTTAAAGAGCTTCATCTAACCTGTTAAAAGAATTATCTGACCTCTAAAAGCTTCATCTGCTGGTTAAGAGCTTCATCTGACTGGTAAAGAGCTTCATCTGACCGGTAAAGAGCTCTCTGACTGTGGTTAAGAGCTCATCACCTGGGTTAAAGAGTTCATCTGACTGGTAAAGATGCTTCATTACCTGGTTAAAGAGCTTCATTCTGACTGGTTAAAGAGCTTCATCGACTGGGTTAATAGGCTTCACTGACGGGTAGACTTCATCTGACTGGAAAGAGGTTCATCTGACCTTTAAAGAGCTCATCTGAATGTTAAAGAAGCTTCATCTGACTGTTAAAGACTCATGACTGTAAAGAGCTTCATCTGACTGGTGAATGAGCTTCAAATTCTGAGCTTGGTTAAAGAGCTTCATCTGACACTGTTACAGACTCATATCCTGGTTATGAAGATTCATCTGATGGTTAAAGAGCTTCATCTGACCTGGGTTAAAGAGTTCATCTTACTCTGGTTAAAGAGCTCATCGACTGGTTAAAGACTTCATCTGACTGGTTAAAGGCTAATTCCGGTTAGAGCTCATTCTGCCTGGGTATAAGAGTTCATCTTACTGGTTAAAAGAGCTTCATCTGACTGGTTAAAGACTTTCATCTTACCTGTATTAAAGAGACGCATGGTCGGAGACAGCTTAGCTCTCTGATCATGCATAATCCAATTTGACTAGTCGTAGAACCTGCAGAGCGAACAGCGTGAGAACAGGGGAGACGGAGCATTACGAACGATCCAGCACACAACACAGGACAGACACAGGACAGACACAGGACAGACACAGACAGACACGGACAGACACAACGAGACACATGGGTCCTACAGGGCCTTACCTGGTCAATAGCCCCCTACTCGCATTGATGCCTCAGCCGCAAGAATTCAAATGAGTTATACCATCATCAAGACATCATGTCTTAACAGTCAGTCAAAGTAGATCCAGTTCATCTTACAGTCAGTAATGAGATCCAGAGATTAATATGCAGTAGTAATGAATCCCAAGTCATTTATATTCGTAGTACATAGATCCGTGTTCATTAGACAGTACATGGACAGTGGTCATATAGAAGTAATCAATGAGACAGTGTATCAGACAGTATAATAGAGATCCAGTGGTCATTATACAGTATCCAAATGAACCATGGTCCATTTTTTCGTCATATACCAGTGTTATAACGATCAATGGATCAGATGTTTAGACAGATCAATTGAGATCCATGGCATTAGCGTATCAATGAACGCATGGTCATTTAGTCAGGTCAATTGAAGATCCACTTGGTTATAGACACGTATCATTGAGAATCAGTGGTCAATTTATAACAGTATCAATTGAGACCCAGGGTAATGTTAGTCAGTCAATAGGATCAGGTTATATACAGTATCAATCCTCCATGTCATTTGACAGATCAATGAGATCCAGTGTGATTATACATATCCAAAGAATCAGTGTCATTAGACATAAATCAATAGAATCCAGTGGTCATTTAGACAGTCTCAATCAGGACCAGGGTCAATTGTTAGTGCAGTCACTGAGATCCGTGTTATTGGAGACATATCAATGAGACCGTGTTCATTAGTACAGCATAATCAATGAGATTGCAGTGTCTTATATCATCAATAGATCCAGTGTCATTA